>VZRR01002902.1:0-101577 GCA_013398015.1 Oreocharis arfaki
GTCAGCCAGCCCGGGGGTCCCAGCGACCCCCCAGTGTCCCCAGCGAGCTTTTCTCTCTGTGCACCCCAGCGTGGCGAGCTGCACCCCAGAGTCCCCCGTGCGAAGCCTCCCGGGCTGCACCTCCTCCCCCCCCTCCAAATCAATGTGTTTATTAACCTGCGGCCAGGGTTCGCCCCGGCCCCGGGGCTGCCCCGGCCGGGCAGCGGGCGATGCTCCGGGGCTGCCACACGCCTCTGCCGAACCGCTACACGCTCTAAACTGCTTAAATAACCCTTTAAAAGGGATTTGGCATCTCAGCTCCGCGCTGCAGCCGGAGTCATCCCTCCCAGTTCGGGGGCTCCCGGCAGCCCGACCCGCTCTTAACCTCCAGGAGCCCCGCCGGTTTTTGGGGGGGAGGCCGGCGCTGCGGCGGGGTGCGGTGGAGCGGCGGCAGAGCCTGCGGTGACACGCGGGGGATCCGCACGTGCCGGAGCCTGTTTGCACACCCCGCCGCACGTGTGCCAGCTCCGCCAGCCCGGCGGGGCCGGCCGCCAGCCACCGAGCACGGCCGAGCAGGTGGGGAGTCCGGGAAGCCCTGCGTGGTTCGGCTTGGAAGGGACATCAAAGATTACCCAGTTCCGACCCCCCTGCCACGGGCAGGGACACCTTCCACTAGACCAGGTTGCTCAAATCCCCATCCAGCCTGGCTCTGGACACTTCTAGGGATGGGCACAGGCATGGATGCAAGCTGAGCGCAGGCAGGGTGGGAAGGAGTGCAGAGTATGGGCAAACGTGTCTGGGAAGAGCCGGAGGACAGCGAATCTCCAGCGAGCCTGTGAGTGGAGGGAAGGAGCCGAGAGCTGGCAGTGCTGCCCTTCCTCGGCACCCAGGAGCTGGGCAAGGATGGGGGGAGCAGCCGTGAGACACGCTCGACCCCAGGTCCGCCACTTCCCTGTCCCCCGACACCCGCAGCAAGGCAAGAAAGGGGTTTCTGCCTAACTTCTCCCTTCTGCACACACTTCCCTGAACCTTCATCTCCCCGCTCAGCCCCTCCATGCCGAGCAGTGAGCAGCTTCCGCGCCTCACTGGAGAGGGGCTGCGCACTCCGGAGACCCCTGACCTACCGAGAGAGAAACCACCCTGCCCTCCCCTCCCTGGCAGAGCCCCTGCACGCAGGCATTCGAACGGTGCCATCCATTTGGAGCTGCCATCCCCCCGGCTTTGCAGCCCCCGTGGCCCCGAGAGCGAGCCGGGCAGGACGGATCCAGCCTCACCACCCGTGCGGGGCCGGACAACCCAGCGCGGGGCTGATGGCTCACGGTGGGCTGCAAAGGATGCACAGAGTTTGCCGTGCAGCCGGTGCCGCAATCCCAGCTCCCGCAAGCTCCGGTGGAATCCCATCCCAGCCCGCCTGCGTGCTCACCCACAGAGCCGGCTCCGGTGCGCTCGCCATCCTTCCCGTCTCCTCTCGTCTTCCCGATCCGCAGAGTGTGGCGTGCCGTGGGAGCGGTCGCAGGCAGGCTCTGGGTGACGGAGAAGAGCAGGAAAACGGGAGCGGGATTCAGTTCACCTGCTCGGTGCCCGCGGGGAGCCGGCGGAGCGCGGCGCTGGGCTCCGGGAGGGCGGCTGGGACATAGCCCGGGCCCAGGGCGAGAGGCTGCAGCCCTGCGCCAGGAGGAGCGGCAGGGCGGGATGGGCAGGGAGCGTGGAGAGGGACGGAACAGTGGAACAGAGCAAGGATGCAAAATGAGCCGCTCAGGCAGCTCCGGATGAGCGATAGGTTCGGGGTGGGGGACTGACCCTTGCTGCCCTGGGGCACCCTTAGCGCTGGGTGGACCCCGGCAGGAAGGTGGGGGTACCTGGACTAAAGTTTGCACCAGCAGCTGAGCCTGGGCAATGCAAACCACAGTGTCCACTTGCCTCGGGAGAAGGACACAGGTTCTGGTTCGTAGCTGGCTGAGGGCACAGCCCAGAGGGAGAGCAGCCAGGCTGCCGGACCGCTGCCTGCCTGCCATCCCACAGCAGCACTTGTCTGGTGAGCTGGGGAGGAAAAGGGATTTTGGCAGGAGCAAACGGGACCTCCTCATCTTAGGGCATCTCCCAGGGCAGAGCTCAGCCTCTCCTGCCACCACTCTCCATCCAGGCCCTCCAGGGACCGGCCACCTCTGGGTGCCCAGGGGACAAGCTGGCTCGTGTCCTTCCCTTCCCACAGGCTGCACATGCTGGAGCTGCTTGTCTCCGTCCCCAGCACAGCCAGTCTGGCTGAGTAGGCTGGGGGATACTTTGAGGGGCCTGATGGGGTCCAGAGCTGCTCGTGAAGTGTGGCTGGGACATCAAGGACCCAGCCCCCATGGGTCACCAAGAGTAGCTCTACTGCCTGTGCCAGTGCAGGGCACGGAGAGCCCGACTCAGCTTTGCACTGAGGACACAACCATCCCTCAGATCCTGCCTGGGGCTCCCTCCCAGGCTCCAGAGCAGGTTTGCAAGTGAAGATCTGCTCATCCCAAGTGCCACTCAGTCACACAGCTTCTGCTCTCCTTAGGAAGGAGTGCTTTGAAGATACTGGGACCTCCAGCCCAATGGATGTCCCCAGGGGCGCATCAGTAACCGGGGCAGAGGGATGTCCTACAGCTGTCCAAAAGTCTTGGCAAGAATTCCAAGGCCATAGAACAGACAGCAGGAACCCTAGGGATCATGAGACCCGTGGTCATGGTGAGGCAGGAGCGTGTGGCAGGGGTGTCTGCAGGGTTCCGTGCCAGCAGCTGGGCACGCTGCTGCAGTGCTGCTGTGCTGGGGGGGCTTGGGGGGACCCCCACTCCAGTTTGGAGTGTTGCTGGTGCCACTGGCTGAGTTTCCCTCCTCTCCCCACTGCAGGTTGCCAGGTAACACAACCTGCCAGCAAAATGCTGTGGGACTCATGAAGCTGCCGCCACTCAGGATCTTGCAGTCTCAAGCAGAGGGGATCATTTTGGAAGGGGATTGGCCCCCAATTCCCATTGCCAGTGAGAGGGCAGTGATTCTGGGGCTTGGAAGCTGGAAAACAGCTGGATACAGCTCCCAGTGTGGTGGTACACCCAGGCAGAGCTGCAAGATTTTGGTGTGTTAGAGCCCAGCTGGGATTTGTGTGGCTGTGGGAAGAGGAGCATCATCCATTCATGGCTCTGCTCTGGGAGCTCTTACTGCTCAGAGGGGACCTTCGGCCTTTGCAGCCCATCCATGTGCCCCTCGAGCTGGGGATGGCAGCACTGTGGGGAGCAGCAGCAGGATGGGAGGGCACAAAGTCCTGGAGATGAGGGTGCTGTCACAGCCAGGACAACCACAGGGACATGGTCCCTGCTCACCCTGTAGATCCCAAACCACCTGACACTGGCCTTTGGTCAGCAGCCACCCCTCCCGTCACTTCTGTGCTTGCAGGCTGCTGAGGGGCCCAGCTGAGCCCAGGTCCTGGGTGTCCCCATAAGGATCTGAGCAATGGGCACCTCCCACCTCTGTCTGCCACCATCCTGCTGCTCCTGGGAGTCCCTTGTGCCCCCAAGCCTGGGCTCTGTGTCTACGCACACCAGGCAGACTCCTCAGCCCCCTTCTTGCCCCAAATTTCCCTTATTGCCTTTGACACCTCCTTTTAACGTGCACCGAGGGGCTGAGCCTGGGGCTGTCTCCTCACAGAGGTCCCTGCAGGTGGCTTCCCGTTCAGTCCAGTGCTGTTTGCATCTGCAGCCTCACTCCATGCAGTGGGGGAGAAGCCCAGAGCACACCCTGGGGCTGGTGGGGCACCCTCGGACCCCCAGCCAGCCCCGCTGCTGCTGGGGTCACCTTAATGCAAATGGTTGTGTGAGTGTGAATGAAATGAAGGGTGCTTGAAGGAAGGTGTCACTCCAGATAGATGTGCACGGGAGGGGACAGGGCCTGGGAAATCTTTGCAGATGCAGCAATTTTCCCCTCGTTTCTGGGGAAAGTAGTCTTTGTCTCTCTGAATCTGCAGTTTGCTGCCAGCCCTGCAATTCCTTATGACAGCCGTGGCCAGGGTCAGGGGAAAATCACAGCCTCTGTCCTGCAGGTGTAGTGAGGAGGGGAGGTGGAGGGGGACTGGGAGCTGATGGGATCGGGTGGCAGCTCACTCGCTCTGCACTGCCTGCACTGGCACTTCAGGCTTTGCAGGGAAAAAGGGCTCTTGGTGGGCATGGAGCAGCTCCCACAGGCTGAGCCGATGGGTCTGAACAGCAGCGGGGCTGCCAGAGGGGCTGGGGGGGTCAGAGACCTTTCCCACAGCAATTCCCCCTTGCCGGGAGCCTCTGAGACTGATCCAAAGGCTCTGGGAGCAGCTCTGCCCCCCTCCAGCAGGACACGAGGTGACAAGGAGGACTGAGATATGCGGCCTGCCATAGCTGGGAGATGCCCCATGCAGAGCAGGTTCCCACAGTGCTCAGGGCAACGTGACCCCAGCACTGACCCACAGCCTCCCGTTGTTGCTCTCCCTGCGGTCCCTGCTGCGAGGGACACGAGGTGTTTTCCCTTTTTCTCCCCGTATTTGTGCCCAGGGCAGCAGGGAGCCCCACACACATCTCCCGGGGAGCCGGGGCTGCTCCAGCCGAGGATCACGGCAGTAAATAAAACATGCCAGCGGGAGCCTGCGGCTGCCGTGCCTTCGCTCTCGTTATTATTTCATACCCCGCTCCCAGGCGGGTTTAGCTGCTCTGCTCACTCGCTGTTCGCCCGTGGCCTCCACGTCCCTGGCAGAGCCGCAGGGCTCCCTGGGGTCCCCACCCTCCCTCCTCTGCCCCCACCCACCCCCACGGCCAACGTCATTGCCGGACCCCCAAGGCCCGTGCGGGTTTGAGCCTACCTCTGGGATGAAAGGGCGCGGGATGGGTCTGCCCGGAGGGGTTCCGATGGCGTGTCTGTGTCTCTGCCTACAGAGGATGAGCTGTGGGTACATCCTGTGCACCGTCCTGCTCTCGGTGGCCGTCCTCCTGGCGGTGACAGTCACGGGGGCCATCCTCTTCATGAACCACTACCACACGCCCGTCACCGAGTCGCCCCCTGTGATCAGCACCAACCCCGAGGAAGCCAACGCGCTGGTGACCATCGAGAAAGCCGACAGCTCCCGCATCAACATCTTCATCGACCCCAACTGCCCCAGCGCTGCCGGCGCCCTGGGCCGCATGGAGGGGCTGCAGACCTCCCTGCTGCGCGCCGTCACCGACCATGACGCCGAGGCCAAGGCCACCAAGAGCCAGCAGAAGGCCCTGCTGGTCACAATGGCGGACGAGGTGGCCAAGCTGCTGACCCACGCTGTGCAGCTGCGCACCGACTGCGACAGCCTCAAGAAGGGGCACAGCGCCATGGGGCAGGAGCTCAGTGCCCTGCAGGGCGAGCAGGGCAGGCTCATCCAGGTGAGCCGGGGCTGGCAGTGCCAGGCGGGGCTCCCTGGGGATAGAACACCCTGTCCTGATGTCCCCGGGAGTATGGCTGCTTGCAACCCCTGCCCACAGTATCCAGGGGAGAGCTCCAGGAGAAGGAGCTGAGGTTGAAGGCAGGTGCTTGGGAATTGGAAGTCAGGAAGTGTCTCCCTGCCAAACCACCCCAGTGCCAGTGAGCTGGGTGCGCAGCCTCCCACACTGGGGACTCCCTGCTCCAGGTCCAGTTTGAGGGCTCCAGTCAGAGCCAAGCACAGCGCAGAACCTTCTCAAGGACAGTTCATGCAGCAGTCAACCCCCCCTTGTCACAGTCCCCAAAATTTCCCAGCCTGGGAGCTGTGTTGAAATGCTTACCTGAGTGTGCCGGGGGCCTGCCAGGTGTTGTAGCAAGATCCCGGGCACAGCTGGATGCTCCGTGGCTGACCCTCCTGGTACTCAGCTCCCTCTGTCCAGAGCTGCTTGTTTCTCGCTGCTTCACTTCGCTCCCCATCCTGCTGCTCTGCCACGGCCACCCTGTGTCACTCTCCCAGCCTGGGTCACCTCGGGGGACGATGAAGAGCTGGCGGCTGCCTCAGGACACGGCTATTCCTGCCGCCTCCGTCATCCTCTCCTTTGCCCAGAGATGCTCTTTTTCCCATGGGGTGGCAGCACCAGTGCACCCAGGTTTGGGGATTTCTCCTCCCTGGTGGCTATAGGTGCTTATCCGGACCCTGGCCCCTGCCAAAAAGCAACAGAGATGTTTTATGGGATCTGCTGTGGATTTATGTCCCCACCAGCACATACCCTGGCATTGTAGAGTAGTGGGAGCAGGCAGAAAGGTAGAGGGGCTGGGATGTGGAAGGGATTTAACCGTTTAACCACAATTCCCATGAATTGTGTCCCCCCATGTGTCCCCTGCCCACAGCTGCTCTCGGAGAGCCAGACCAACATGGCTCGGCTGGTGAGCTCCGTCAGTGACGTCCTGGACACGCTGCAGAAGGAGCGCGGTGGGGCCCGGCCCCGGCTCAAAGCTGACCTGCAGCGAGCGCCGGCCAGGGGAGCGCGGCCCCGGGGCTGCTCCAACGGTGAGCCTCCATCCCTGCCAGTCCCTGGGGAGAGGGATGTGCCTGGGGCTGCTCGTGGGAGGGAGAAAACCACCCAGGATGGGACAAACTGTCCTGGAGAAGGGATTTAATACAGTGCAGGGGCTGTCAAGGAGGTGGAGAAGGAGGGAGATGGGAAGGCGTGTTCTGGAAGGGAGAGTTCTCACCATGCAGCTCCTAAAACCAGCCCAAAAGCCTCTTCACACCCCTGCAAACTCATCTGCTCCGCACAGAGTGTAGCAGGGGCACAGGCAGAGCAAGGAGCCACCATTCACCTCCACCGGGTGTGGAGGGTGGCCCTGCACAGGCTCGGCATAAGCAGTCACATTCCTCAGCGTTGGGTTGAGATGCAGCTGAGTGAGCCTGTCCTGGAGCTGGGAGCATGTGCCCACAGCCTCCCCGGGCATCGGCTCTCCCTTGTCCCCATCTGGGTCCCAGCGTGCCCTCGCCATCACCAGGGACATGGGGTCAGTCCCTACCAGCTCCTGGGAGCGTCCCCATGGTGGCCGTGTCCCCATGGGCACTGCTCGCCCTGAGCATGCAAGGAGAAGAGAGGGAAAGAGCAAAGCAGCACCAAGCTGCCAACTAAAGCTGGAAGCAAGGTTGGGAGCCTGGGAGAAATGGCAAGACATTAAATTAGATCATTAATTAACCAGCTTTCCCCACGTCCCACCCCATCCCAATGCCATGCTGCAGGCTCCCGGCCCCGAGACTGCTTTGACATCTATGCGAGTGGACAGCAAGAGGATGGGATTTACTCCATCTTCCCCACGCACTATCCCGACGGCTTCCAGGTCTACTGTGACATGACGACGGACGGGGGCGGCTGGACGGTGAGCTGCCACCACGCTGGGGACACTGGGTGATGGCACCGCCGGCCACGGGCTGGCCCTGCGCCAGGGTGCGGGGGGTGGGAGATGCCACTTCTGACACTTGGATGTGTCATCAGGATGGGCAACAAATGTCAGGCTGTGCACTCAGAGCTTCCCAGTGGTGCCACCAGAGCCCTGAGCTGGAGCCCAGTCCCTGCCCTGGACTGCAGAGCCTGGCTGGAGCTGGAGGGGGGTTTCAGGCAAGGAGTTGGATGCCACCGTTGGAATTTGTCCTTCTCAGCAGGGCTGGGGCATGGTTGGTGCACAGCGTGGCTGCGGCTGTGCCATGGGGCATGTGGCTGTGCTTTGCCTCGTGGACCCAGGGAGCCGCTGCTGGGGCTCAGGGCAGACCCCAAACCCGGCACGTTTGGCCTCATCTAAGGCCGGGGTGCCCGGGGCAGCTCGGATGCTGCGCTGATTCACTCCCTGTCCGATTCACTCTGCCATGGCGGCTGCGATGGCCCCATAATCACTGTAATGGGGGCAGGGAGCAGGGAGATGGGGGGACACGGCACTGCCAGCCCCAAACCTGGAGCCCCCCACTGCCCCAGAGACCACTTGCGTGCGAGCAGCCCCCCTACCCTGGAGGGCATCTCTTGGGGTGCCAGTAGGACAGAGAGGGGGTCCCAGGAGGTGGTGGGGCCTCACCAGGAGGGGTGGGCAGGCAGCCTCTGCCCTGAAGGACACGCTGGGTGAGCCGAGCTGGCCAGCACCCCTCCAGCTGGGCGCTCTAGGAAACAAATCCCCACGATCTGATTCCCCTAAGCAGCTTTGAGCAGGGCCAGGAGGGAGCTTAGCCCCCCTGCCCTCAGGCACTGATGAGCCTTCGACCTCCCAGAGCCCACCCCGGGCAGGAGGGACCTGTAGTGTCTGGGTGGTACCAGCAGCTCCAGTGGGGAAACTGAGGCACAGCACAGCCTGGGGGACCTCAGCTCTTGGGGGCTCACAGAAGGAAAAGAGGAGACCCTTCTGGCTCCTCAGGGTGCAGAGGGTCCTTACAAACCTCATGCACAGTCTGAGCAGCCTCCACCAGCCCCAGCCATGCCTGAAGAGCAGCCCAAGGTGATTAGTGAGACACTCAGAGGCTTATTTAAAGCTGCTGCAGGCGGGAGGGCTCGGGCTGGGCTGGGCTGGGGAGGGGGTTTAGCGAGTGATTCTAAGCCCGGCAGCACCAGGGGGTCTGCGAGTGGAGTGGCACAGACAGCTCGGCTCTGCCCTGCCTTGATGGGGCGAGGAGCCAAACCAGGGACTGAATCCCAGTGGCCCAGAGACAGCCAGAGCAGGGTTGAGGGTGCACACCCCAGGCTCCTGTTTCTTGGGGCTGCTCTGCCGTAGAGGGTCCCAAACGTGCCTCCAGCCCCTCGGGGGCAGGGATTGTCTCAGCCATCTCCCAGGGGCTGGGTCTGTGGGGATCTGGCTGACCCAGGCTCCACGTAAGCCATGGCACGGCTGGGTGCCGTGGTGCAGAGCCTGGGAAATCTCTCTTCTTTCTCTTCTTTCCCTTCTTTCCCTTCTTTCTCTTCTTTCTCTTCTTNAGCGATTACTCCTGACATTTGGGCTTATTTGCATGTGGGTGGGTGGGTGGAAGCGATGGCAGCAGCTGAATCAATTTTGACTCGGGAGCTTGGAGCTGCTGAGCTCAGCTTTAGCCTGCCTGGACAGCTCAGAGGCCACGGGGAGTGGGGCAGGGGAGGGCGCAGCACCTCACTGTCCCCATGGCACGATCCACAGAGGCAGGGTCCTGGTCGCTCCCTGTCCCCGTCTGCGGGAAGGCTGAGCAAGGCACAGCTGGTTTGTCCCCCCTCGGTCCTGCCCACCAGCAGAAGGGCCCCGTTTGCAGCTGGGGGGGACGTGGATCTGAGTCAGTGCCCACCGGTGCTGATGGGAGCACCCAAATCCTGTGCCCAGCACTGACTGTGAGTGCAGTGACTGCCCTGTGACTGGCCAGCCCAGCTCCCCCCTCGACACTCAGCTCTGGCACTTTATTAAAGTAACAATGGGATGACAGAGGTCAGGGGAGGCTCAGCATCCCAGGAGGCCTCAAAAAGTTGCCTTTTCATGTGATGCTGTCTTCAGAATGTCTTTGCAAATGCCCCACGCTCCTCCCGGTGCCCCCGAGCCTCCATTGCTGCTCATCTGGGGCAAAATCCCCTGGGATCAGCATCTTGGTTCCATAAGCAACGGTGCTCTGTGTGCCTCAGCATCATTTCCACGTACAGAGCGTATTGGGAAATGGTGGGAAAGCCGAGGGATGCAGAGGAAAAGGCTGTGCCAGCAGGACAAGGGCTGTGGTAACATTAAGTGACAGCTTCCAGCTTCGGGGCACCTGCCGTGCTGGGACACTGGGGGGGACAGCTTCACCAGCCGGGTCATCCCCTGCTGGAGGGGGCCCGGAGAGGGATGGGGGCTGAGCAGGCACCGGTGCATTGACACTGGGGTGGGGTAAACCGAAGGCAGGGGGTGAGAGGAGCCTGGAGAAACACGTGCTGTTTGCAAAGGATGTGATTTATGTCTCACCACAAACGGGACGAGACAATTCTGCTGGCAGGACCAGGCAGGAGCAGTTCCTGGGATGGGCAGGGGTGCCAGCTGTGGTGCTCCCAGGCTGTCCCATGGGATCGGCACTTCCTGGAGATTGGCTCTGCAATGCTCAGAGCTTTCTCCCTGGCTGAGCCCAAAGATGGTCTCCCTGCTGTGACAGGGATCAGAGGACACCTTGGGGACAGGGCTGTGGGGTCTGTGCTGCGGGGACAGAGCTGTGGGGTCTGTGCCATGGCTGCCAGCACTGGACCAGGAGCCAGGAGCCTGTGGTGGTACAGAAGTGATGGCCGAGCATGTCCCCAGACCGGGGAGTTTCAAGCCCACCAGGAGTTTGGTGGAGCTGAGGGAGAGGAGGCTGCCCAGTGCCACGGCAGGCACAGGTTGGTGCTCCCATTTTTCTCTGCTTTTAACCCATTTTTCTGGGTTGGTGGCTTTGCAGAAGCCTGTCCCTGTCCCACAAGTGCGGCTGGGGGAGGCAGAGAACGAGGGAGATAAATATTTCAGCCTTGCCTTTAAAGAAGGGAGGGAAATCCTTTTTGCTTGAGAGGGGGTGATGCATATTTGATGAGGAGGAAAAGAGCAGCGAGGCCGGGCTGGGAGCACGACGAGCCTGCGGGTCACCCCAGCATTCCCAGCAACCCGGTGCAGGGGCTGAGCAGGAGGCTCCCACAGCCCTGCCTGCACATGGTAGGGGCACAGAAGAAGCATGAAAGGGGCTGTGCATGAGAGATGATGAGGATGGAGCAGAAGACTTGGGAGGACACAGAACCTCCAGCACTCACCAGGCTTCAGCAACCAATCTGGTTTCAAGCCCCCTTGGGGCTGAGCCTGGTGGGCAGTGCGGCACCGAGGGCCCCTCCAGGGTAATTCCTGAGCCGTGTCAAGGCTCAGCCGATGGAGCCCTGTCCCCCATGCTTCCCTGGCACCACTCAGGCAATTGGCCTATTTACAACCGCGGGTCAAAGCCGATTAAGAGGGAGCACTGGTGCTGCACCCACCGCCTTCCCCACGCGGCACCGCCGGAGCCGACGCTGGCCGGGGAAAATCAGCTTCAGGCCCCTGTCCAGCCACGCCGTCCCCCTTTCCCAGCACGCCTGAAGAAAGCCCCTTTAAACGGGCTTAACCACAGCTTCTCAAGTGCTCAACGCAGGGATAAAAATTAAGGCTCTAATTCTAGAAGGTAAGTACAGCAGGATCAGAGCCGTGCCGTGCCGAGGAGTGTGCCGCAGCCTCAGCCGGCACACGCAGCCCCAAAAATGCCTGTCTGGGGAAGGGCAAACCAGTGAGAGGTTCACAAGGTCGTTCTGCTTCACACGCCGGGATGACACCCGGCGTGTGCAGGAGGGCAGGAGCAGCCAGAGGGAGCAAAGCGTGGTGGCTTCCCAGCTGACTTCAGGGCTCATCCGCAGTCCCCAATCCTGGCGTGCTGGAAGCTCAGCTCGGCAACGCAGCCCAGCTCTGAAGATGGGGTCCTCTGGCCCCTGGGCTGCCAGAGCACGGGGTGGCTCTGCCTAAATCACCGAGTGCCCCAGCTGTCCCCACCACGGCCTCAGGAGCGCAGAGCTCGGTGGGAGTGGGGCGGGCTTGCTCAGCCAACTTTAATGCAATTAATCCAGGGCTGGAGGCTTAATTAAGTTCAAATGGTCGGGCATGAAGCAGCATTTTCTGGATCTCTGTCAATAAATCAAACCCAAAACTATGGATAAAAGGGGATGAAACACACAGAGAATGCACACCAATGAGCAGATGGGAGAGGAAAAGGGAAAGGCTCCGAGCAGAAAAGCCGCGCTGAGCCCTGGGATCTGGCTGGGATCTGGGGGCTCTGCAGGGCTCGGGGCGGTCAGTGCCCCCCAGTTAATTTCTCTGGGAGACTAATGAGGCTGTCACAGAGATGATGCTTTATGCTGGGGTGCCTGCCCAGGAGAGCAAGGAGATCCAGGAGGAAGGAATCAGCTGCTGGGGCTTTACAGTTCCGAGCAGTCGCTGTTGGCAGCACAGCTCCCACTGACCTGGGCAGCAGACGCTGCAGGGCAGACCTGGGGTCGTGCCGCCCATGTCTCTGTTCCCATGGGCAGTAGCAGACCCGGGCTGTTTGGAGGCAGGTGCAGGGTGTCCACCGCTGCAGGGACACCCGGTGACTTCCCAAGGAGCTGCAGGTTCCCTGAGCTCTGCTCGCATTTCCAGACGGAGGATCCGATGAAGGGTTTTATCTGAACGGACTCACCCACCGCGGGAGGCAGCAGGAACTGATCCAGCATTTCCCTGGGGACCTCTGCCCAGCACCCCAGGGTAATCAGTGAGCCGACAGGGTTTAATTTGTGCCTGTGTTTAATTAGGCGGCGGCAGGGCGAGGTGGGCAGCACGGTGGGGAGCAGAGGGGGTGCCGGGGGCACGCAGGCTGGGAGCAGCCCCACGACTGATGCCCTTTGTGTCTCCCCAGGTGTTTCAGCGGCGGGAGGACGGCTCTGTGAACTTTTTCCGTGGCTGGGAAGCCTACCGGGACGGCTTCGGGAAGCTGACAGGAGAGCACTGGTTAGGTGTGTGGGGCTGGCAGCGCTCGATCCTGGGCAGGCTGGCAAAGTCTGGGCTCCCCTGCGGAGGTCTGGGGTTTCCTCTGCGATGGAGGGGACACTGAGCCCCCACCCCGGACAGCAGCCGTGTCCTGGGAGTGACGGGCTGGGCAGACACGGAGGGGCTGTTTGCCCCGAGCTGAGCGCGTGCCCTTGGGCTGTGCGGCCAGAGCGAGGGGTGGAAAGTGGGAACTGCTCCCTGTCCCCGCCCTGCACCCCCTCCCCGGGGACCCCTGGCCCCCCCATCCCCAGGGGGTCCCTGCACTCACCCCCTTCCCTCTGCCAGGGCTGAAGAGGATCCACCTGCTGACGGTGCAGAGCAGCTACGAGCTCCGCATCGACCTGGAGGACTTCGACAACGGCACCGCCTTCGCCCACTACGGCAGCTTCGGCGTGGGGCTCTTCTCCGTCGACCCCGAGGAGGACGGGTACCCCATCACCATCGCCGACTACTCAGGGACAGCAGGTAGGGCAGCGGGATGGGGGGCACACCTGGGCCCATGGGCAGGGGGAGCCCACAGCCACCAACCCCCCTTGCTGGGGTGCTCCAGTGTCCTCTGGCAGCAGCAGCGGCTGCGTCCCTGCGGCCTCAGGGAGCTGGAGGCACGAGCAGGGCTGCGGTTGGGCACCTGCTGCAGGAGCCCCGTTGTAGGAGCCCCACTGGGGTGCCCCGGGGAGTCCCACGGGGCGGGGACCTGGCCCAAGGTGTGAAGTACCCATCAGGACTCCTTTCCCCTGGGACAGGTGACTCCTTCCTGAAGCACAATGGGATGAAGTTCACCACCAAGGACCTGGACAACGACCACTCGGAGAACAACTGCGCCGCCTTCTACCACGGCGCCTGGTGGTACCGCAACTGCCACACCTCCAACCTCAACGGGCAGTACCTCAAGGGCCACCACAGCTCCTACGCCGACGGCATCGAGTGGTCCTCCTGGACCGGCTGGCAGTATTCCCTCAAGTTCACCGAGATGAAGATCCGGCCCGTCCGGGAGGAGAATTAGCTGCTGGAATGAGCCCCCCGCACCGTGCCCAGTCCCCTGCCCTTCCCCACCGCCCTGCAGACCCATTCCCTCGGCTGCCATCCTCCCCATCCTCTCTGAGGGCTTGCCCACCTCTGAGGGGCCCCCGGGGAGCACCTGCTGCCGGTGAGGGTGGCTTTAGCTCCTGGGCACCCACAGACATTGCCAGACCTTTGCTTCCCACTGCCATGGCTCCCCTGCAGCCAGAACGGGTGTCCTGGCCAGAGTGTGACCCACGGCCTGTGCTCATGGCTGGGGCAGAGACGATGCAAGGATTTGGGCAGAGGTGCCCAGCACGGTCCCACAAGGAAGGGAAGGGGCTGCCTGGAAGGAGTGAGGGAGGGAGAGATGCAGCAGCCCAGGCAGGCTGAGCACCTCCAGTCACCTCTGCTCCAGGCAGTGGCACCTGGCAGTGAGCTTGCCAAGCTGGCAAGGGACTAGGGGCACTTGCCATGGGGAACCCCAGGCCCCCCCAAACCCCCAGGACTGGGATGAGGCTGCTGCTCCACAGCTCCAGCTCCCCCCATGGTGCTACTGGTGATGGGGAGGGCTCAGCTGGGTCAGCCTGGCCATGCCAGCCATTCCTTCTCTGGACTGCAGGATGCTCTCCTCTGCCCCTGCAAGAGCAACGCAGCTGGGGAGGGATGACCACCAGCTCCTTAGTCCCTGCTGTCCCTGTCCTGACTCCTGGAGCCTCCCAGCTGGTCGGGACACCCCAAAGAGAGCCAGCACAGTGCTGCAAGGACGCACACCCAGAACTGAGCACAGCACAGAGCTGTTTTGGCAGTGCTGGGGAAACAGGGAGCACAACAAGGAAGAGGAGGAGGAGAGGAAGGCTAACTTCCCACCACAGCTCTGCCTGCATTTCACAGCCCTTCCCTCCCAACCAGACCCATTCAGATTCATGTCGAACTTTCGCCATCCAAAAGCTGTGACCTTTCCCCAAACTCTCTGGGCAGCACAGCCACATCTCCCTGTGAGCCCCCTCTGCTCGCTCCTGGCCTGGGCACCCACATTCCTTTTCACCCTGGCTGAGCCGTGGCGCTGGCTCGGCACCTGCAGATATCCAAAGCCTTTCATTTCCTCAAATCCCGTTAAGGTTTTGCAAAAAAGAAGCCCCGAGTGGGGCTTAGCATCTGCAGGGCCCTGATAACCAGGCAGCAGCACCAGCCGGCCCAAGCAGGAGCTGCCATGGAGTGCGGGACTGATGTCTCCTGCTGGCTCCCTGGAAGGACTCAAATGGGGGATTTTGTCCAAAAAAAATGAGAACCAAATGTGAGCAGACTCTGAACCAGGAGGGGAGGGGACAGACGAACCCTGCCACCCTCTACATCATTTTCTGCCTGTGCTACAGCAGAGCCCTGGCCCCAAGAAACACCATTGGACAGACGGACAGACTGAGGAGGGGAGGAAAACTCCTGCTGTCCCCATTTCCAGGGGGGCTTAAAGCATGGGGAGATCAAAGGCTCAGCTTCCCAGCTGTGCCAGGTTTGTACTTCCCTCTGTGACTCTTCTCTTTTTTAAGCTTTCCCCACCTCGGATCTTGTGCTGGACAAGCTCTCTCACCTACTGGGTGAGTCCCTGTCTGTCTGCCCTGACAGGGAAACAGGGACAAATGATATGGGATCACCACAGCTTCTTACTCTGCCAGAGAGATTCTTCAGAGCCCTCAGGTGCGGATGAGCTCTGAGTGAAGGCACCAGCTCTAGCCACTCCATCCACGCCCAGAGCAGCTGGTCAGGCCAGCTTTCTGGAGCGATGGGAACTGGGGGAACTCAGCAGTGGCATTTCTCAGCACAACAGCAGGAGCCCTGACAGCTTCCAAGGAGCTTCTTGTGTTCCACTGGACCTCTCTGGAAAGGGTCCTGCCTGCACCCATCTTTACTTCTCGATCAGTTATCTTGGTGGATTAGCTGTAATTGGGTTTTCTGATGCTTTGGGCAGGAATGCACATGGAGCCATGTGCCGGGTGGGAAGGCTCATCCCCTCCCCAGACCCCTCCACTGGCATTCTGCCATACTGGGGAGGGAATGTCGTACGTTGGTTTGTCGGTAGCACACCCTTGTGTAACTGCCCATGTCACCCAGGACCCCCAGAGACTTTGTTTTGACTTGCACGAGAGATATTCAATCCATGCCAAGATGCAGGATTTCCCAGGATTATTCCCAAGAGCTCACACATCGCCCCATGGCCCCGGATTAGGTTAAACCCATCCGTGGTGACACCTCCCTGGAAAGGGGTGGGCAGGGGTGACCGGGGGTTTGGGACATGGCCATGACCCTTCCCAGAGAAGCCCTGGGCCAGGCCGTGGTGTGTAGCAGTGCTGTGAAGTCTAGGTCGTGTGTGAGTGTGTCCAACGCTGTACATGTGGACTTTCTAAACTCCTTAATAAAAGGATCTCATCGTTACCCACTGTGTGAGAGCCGTGCCCGCGGCATAGCGCGGGGACACGGCTGGGGGGACCTGCTGTGGTGACAGCAAAGGGAGTGATACCGGGTCACTGTAGCTCCTCACTGTGCTGGGTGATGGCTCCTTCCCCGTGCCAGGCTTGTGGCATGGCACCCCTGAGAACTTGCCCACCACGCTGAAACCACTCTGCAAAACAAGAGCTGGGGAGACCCAGGGGGCAAAAGAGGCTTCCCAGGGCTCCAGCCCAAACCCAGGCCCTGCGGGACCTTGGGGTGGCCCTGGGGCAGGGACTGGGAGGGTGGCAGGTGTCTGTGCCAAGGAGACCTGCTCCCTGCTCCGATGGACAGAGCACCAAGCGATGCCCCCAGGCCCTTCCTGCTGCCCACCCCACATCCCACTCTGCCACAGCCCAGGACAGACCTGGAGCGGATGGCAGGGTGCCTTGGGGACCACGTCCCAGCACTGGTGACTGCGTGTGTTGACCAAGGAGGGCGGGAGCACTTGGGCATGTCCATGTGGGGGCAGGCCCTGGGCGGGTTTGGGGGTGCAGGGGTCTCCAGTGGTGCCTGTGCACCCACCACACACACGTATGTGTGGGACCCCCAACAGCCACACACAAGGATGCACCAGCCAGATGAGGAGGACACACTTGGGCCCTCAGATGAGACTCTCCCTCCCAGCAGCAACCCTGACCACTGCCAGGGACACAAGGCCAGCTCCCAGCCGCTCCTCCAAATGAGGCAGCAAACGAAGGTGGCGCTTTAATGAGCGGCGTTGCCGCACTCCCACTGTGGCAGCTCCACCAACCCCTGCCCCCTCCGTCCCCCTCTTCAGCTCCCTCCCCGAGGATCCCACCCTCTTCTCTCTGTGGCCACACACCCAAGGGGTGACACAGCAATCAGTGCTGGTGGCTATTTAATGGCCCAAGGCAGGCTGGCCGCTCATCTGGACACAGGGTGGACAGAGAGGTGCCAGGGCTGGCAGCACCGGGCAGTGCGGAGGAGTAGAGGTGAGTGACTGGTGGCCGTGTGTCTGTCTCTCTGTCTGTCTCTGCTTTACACCCCTGCCTCGATGGGCAGCACAGTCAGGAGGAGGCAAAGGTTGGTGGGAAGCAGCTGGGGACCCACCGGCACCCCCAGACCCCAGGACGGGACCCAGCAATTTGGCTCCATGACGGGCAAAGGGGTGCAAAAAGGAGAGAGCAGAACAGAGGCAAGGAGTGAAAAAGGTAGGGAGTGAAGCCCGAAGCGAAGCCTCCGGGCTCAGGGCTGTTGGGAAGGGCAGGCAGGGGCTTGAGTGCGTCTGGGTCTGGCGCAGGAGTGAGAAACAGCCCCCGTGGGCAAGCATGGAGCAGACACCCTGGCCCCCAGCACCTGCAGCAGCTTTTAAGGCAATATCTCCAGATAATAATAATAACAATAATAATAGTAATAATACAACCCATTTCCTCTTTCTGAGCCTTTTTGAGAGGAGGAAGGGAGGCAGAGCAGCCCTGCCCCTGCTGAAGGTCACCCACTGTGGCACCGCACGAGGCTCAGGACTTCACCCCCTTCTGCTCTGCTCAGACCACTCCGCCAGGGCAGCCCCGAGCCTCACAAAGCAGAGGGGTGTCGAGCACCTTCCCCTGGTCCTGTGCCACCCGGGCACAGCGGGCAGGACCCGCTCGTGGGGACCATCAGGGTGATGCTCCCGCGGTGCCTCCAAGAGGAGCGGGCAGCTCCGGAGCCCATGGCCCTGCCTGGCTCTCAGCCCCCACCCCAGCACAGCCCAGCGCCCGGCTGTGAGCCCGCGGAGCAGCTGCAAGGCTGGAATTTGTGAGCACGGACCTGCTGCCGATGAAGGGCAGCGGCTCTCGAGGAGGCAGGGGGGAGCTCGGACCCCCAGCACCGCCGCTGGTGCTGGCTGCTGGTGCAGAAGGAGCAGTGGCTGCTTGGGGGGCTCTAGCAGGGGCGGCAGGGCTGGTTTGGGGGTGCCGCAGCAGGGATGGGGAGCTGCCGAGGGCAGCCCGTGCTGCTGCCTCAGCTGCCGCCCGAGGATGCTCGGCGCTTCACTGACATTCTTTCCCCTTCCTGTGCTTCCCCCAGATGAGAGCACCCTACTCGCTGTCCTGTCTCTTCCTCCTGAGCCTGGGAGCCTGCTTCCCTCCCGGCGAGCGGTGGGAGCCGGGAAACCCCGGGGAAGGGGCTCTGCTCGGTCCCGGCTGGCAAACGGCGACGGAGGGCCGAGGTCCCGGCTGGAGGGCGGGGGCAAAGCGGAGGCGAAGCGAGGAGCTGGATGCGCTGCTGAGCATCGCACGGGCGCTGCGGGGATACGGCACGGCCGGGGCCGGGCAGCGGCCGGGCAGGCGGGGGGACCCCGAGCTGCTGCCCGTCGGAGGGGAGAAGCGCAGCGGCACCCTGGGGAACCTGGCCGAGGAGATCAACGGCTACAACAGGAAAAAAGGGGGCTTCACCTTCCGCTTCGGGAGATGAGAGCTTGGACTTGATTCTCCACTTCCTGCGGGTCACCCCGTCCCGTCCTTCCCTTCCGTCTCACCTGTGTTTGCTCGGACAAAAGGGTATTGGGGGGTTTTGCTGCTGGGGTTGCCTCGGGGAGCGGGGACGCTGTGTTTGCTCCACTCCCAGCTCTGCTCTAGATCTCCCATCCCTGTTCCCAACAGATGCAACGGAAGAAGATGAGGGTGCCTCAAAGAGAAATCACTAAATCCCTTCCCTGGTCACACACAGTTTTTGTAGGGGCACAGGGAAAGGGGCCAGTGCTGGGTCTCCAGTGCTGCAGTGCTGGCAGAGAGCAGGGATGGCACACAGGCATGGGCAGAGCAGGGGTGGCACAACGGGACGGACAGTAGGGCCAGGCAGCAAGGCTGGAGGGTTACAGCAGGATAGTCCTGGAGGTGACAGTCCCCAGGGACTGCCTGTAGTCCAGCTGTCAGGGGGGAGAGGGTCCCTCAGAGCTCTCCACAGAGTTGCTGCTCTCCTGCCTATTAAGGAAAAGTCCCTCCGGCACCAAATTCTGCTTAGTGTCAGGATGCCTCTTACACGAGGCAGCTCCTCCCTGCAAAACCAGGGCAGAGCAGCGGGGCTCGAGAAAATCTTGTCCTTAGCAACCCCTGGTGTGAGCACAGAAACCTGCCCTGGCATCACCAGTCCTGCTACAGCCCCCCCTGCCCCGCTCATGCCCCGACCCTCAGACTCCTCACCAGGGTGAGATAGTGATTGCCAACCTTCGATGTCCTTGTCACAGCACCCCAGCTCCTGCCTGACAGCCTGGCCCTTCCTAAAGCCTTCGTGGTCTCATCACCCCCCATTCCCAGCTGTAGCTACTGCAGAACCTGGGTGCAGAAGGGCTGTAACAAGGACCTCTGCACCTACTGGGGCCACTGAGAGGTGCTCAGTGCATGTCCAGTCACCAGTGGTGCAGCTTTGGGAGTCATTAAACCCAAAAGCCAGCACAGCCACAGTGGCACAGGAAGAACCCCACTGCCCAGCCACTGCCTTCCCCTCCTTTGGGCAGATTTAGCTCTGCCAATGCAGGTATTTTCTCCGTGCCTGCCAGAGGTACCGGCAATCAGAGCTCTAACTACCTGCTGCAGGCACTAACGGCAACTTGCACACTGAGCCACTGCTGATATTTCATTGCAGGCACAAAAATGAGCCGGGAGATGATTTGCAAGCGCTAAATTGCACCCTCAAAAATCAGAGACCGTGGCAAGACTTGGTTGGGGGAGTAAAAAGATTAAAAAAACCCTAAATCAGGCTGCAAGAGGTGCATTGTAATATCCATCAAGCAGACAGACCACTTAATGCAGTGCTGCGTGAGTTGTTCTGGCAGCAGGAGCAGTGGCTGGGGCTGAATGGAGGAGCTGGAACCCAGGGGAAAACAGTCGTGGGGCAGCAGGTGCAGGGAGGAGCGATGGATGCACAGGACCAGGCTCATCAGAACGGTGCGGAACGGGACTCCAGGTTTGCAGGGACCCAGAAAATGCCAGGGTTTGACCCTCACATGAGGACCGCGCCGGCTGCGAAGGTGAGGAAGGGCATTTGCTGCCCCTGCATCTCTGCTGCCCTGACCGTCTCCCACTGGGAGGAGCACAGCAGCGACCGACGGCACTCAGGGTGGCTGAGCCCACGCAGGCCCCCACCCCAGGCACCCCCAAACCCACCTGCACCCCTCTCAATTCCCGCCCCACCAAAGGCCCCCCGTTTGGACCGGGACGCAGGCGCCGCGCTCGCATCACACAGCGGAGACGGAGCTTTATCGATGTTTCTATGGCAACGACTTCCCCCCACCCCCCCTTTCTTTTGAGTGTTCAAACCATCAATAAACACGCACTGATCAATTTTACCCTGCGCTGGAGTCGGGGGGAGGGCTGGAAGGGAGGAAGGGGGAAGAGTTTTGGAGTAACTCTGGGTTAGTGAGGGCCGCTAAATCCCTGACTGTGCCGTGATGGATCATTGCGGGGGAAAGTGGCACTGACTGCTGCGGAAAGGGAAAGGAAACCTGCTGGGCAATGCTGTGGCTGCGGGATTGCCTGGGCTCCTGCACTCAAGTCCAGGAGAGGAACAGGCTCAGAAGAGCCTCATAAAAACACACACATAACGAGGCTTTGATTGATGCGGAATAACGTCTGTAGAACTCACTGAAAATTGGAGCACTTACCTGGCAGGTGGGACAGAGTTGGGCTCAGCCCCCACGCCTCAGGGCTCCTTGATGCCACAGGGCAATGCCATCACCCTCCTCACCCTCTGTCCGGAAAGGGGCTCCTGCCAGGTTGTGACGTGGGGCAGGTGAGGGGCCATGGCATCCCTGAACTCCCCTGAGCACACCTTTGGGTGCCTGGGAAGAGGCAGTGTTGCAGGCTCTTGATTACTGCTCTTGGTGATTAGTGCTGGGGAGGGGAAGTAAAAGTGAATGGAAAATAACTGCCTGGAGCCTGGGGGTGTGGCTGGGAGGAAGGAGGGGGGAACATGCCAAGAACGACCCCTGAGGGGCTGGAAAGCCCACCCCTGCACACTGGACACGGTATCTCCCACCCAGCTCCCACAGGAAGCTTCACCCCTTCCCAGTTCCTCTCCTCCCGAGGGGACACCCAGACCCCGAACACCTTCGAGAGGTGGAGACCTCGGAACCCACCCTCACACCGATCCGTAAGGAGCTGGATCAAACGGGCCCCGGATTCGTCTACATGCGGCCAGGGCACCGAGACAGCAGGAGCCGATGCAGACACTGCCGCCACTGCTGGGGCTCTTCATGAAACACCCCGCTAACCTTCCCTGCCCAGGCACAGCCCTCAGCCCTGCCCTGGTCTCTGCTCATCTGCTCCATTCCCATGGGCTGCCCTTCCCCTTTCCTCCACCCCGGGCAGACCTGCAGCTCTACAAACACACACACCGGGAACAGCGAACCTCCGAAACCCAAAGGATCCTCTGCAGAGGAAGAGCCTGGCCTAATTGCGTCCGAGGGACTCATAAAGAGGCTCTGTGTATCATAACTGGGTCATGCAGGCTGCAGGAGCACAGGTGGGACCTTTACCAGCAGAATAGATGGTAGCACAAACAAAGAACCCTCAAAAGGGGGGGATTGCTGGGAAAACGTTCAGCACGGCCTGGTTTGCAGGTCAGCTTTCGGCTGAGCTGCATCTACCATTGAGCACTGAGCTGCACTGCCAGGGAGGACAGCTCTGAGCCTGGCCTCAACACTGAAATGACCGAGGGCTGTCTCTCACCCACAATGTTAGGGGCACTGGCACTGTCAAGGCATCAGGACTGACCAGGAGTTGATCCAGGAGCATCATTCTCAGCAGCTCACCCAGGCCAAGTCTCGCCCTCAGACAAGGAGTGTGTCCCACTCTGCTGCCAGCCCGCTTTTAGATGCACAGGTGATGACAGGAGCCCTCTCCTCAGAGGTGACACTGTGCTTAGCGTCTCTTTTCCCCTCTTTTCAATTGTGGAAGGATGAATGTCAGCCAAGGAAGAGGCTGTGAGCTGTCCCTGACCATCCCAGGGGACAGGCAGTGGTCCGGCACATCTGAAAACACCACGTGCCCAGCCAGGCTGCCACGCCGGCCTGACCATACAAACATGGGGCTTGTAAGAGAAAGAGTGAGCATAGAACACCGACCAAATTTTACATCTTGTGACAAGTGACTTCTCAACAAAAGGCAAGATGACATTAAAGGAAAACTTAAGAGTGAACATTGTAATTTCAACGACACAAAAACCAAAACAAAACCACAAACACAGCTATTTTTCCCCCAGAGCACTCTCACTTTCAAGCTCAATAGCCTTGAAAATTGGAGCAATCAAACTGTTAAATGCATCGATCTGTTAAATCAACTCCTACTGTACTCAGCTAAATTTAGCCTTTAATCCCCTCTCTCTCACTCCCAACACTGCAGATCTGGGGGCTTTCCCCAGCCAGGTCAACCAGCCTCTGCCTTCCCACGACACCATGGGCTGGTCCCTAAGCCAGCAGAGACGGAGATCACCAGGAGTGATTGCATTTAGGGGCAGGTTAAGCTTCTCCACCTTCTCTCAGCCCACCACTACTCGCCACATTCCAGCCTGGACACCGACCTTTGCCAGGGTCTCGGTCACGATCCCACCCAGAACTCGCAGAGTGCTGCGGCTCCGCTCACTGCAGACCCCTCTGCTGTGCCTGAGCCTTGCCAAGCGCAGGCCATTAATTGTGTTTACACTCACCAGGGCACCCTCCTGCTTCTCATTCACCTTCTTCAGCCTCACCAGAAGCAGCCCAATGCAGTCGCTGTCACAGCAGGCCAAGGCTTCTGATGACCCTTGTTCCCCCAGCCCAGGAGTGAGCAGATCCCAGTGCCAGGACTCAGACTTCACCAGGGACTTGTTGAGGGAATTAGAAATGGGAAGAACTGGGTAATAACCCTAAAACATAACTGTGGAACTGTGGGACCTCGGGCACACCACACATTGTCAGCTGCCCTTGTTTCCTTCTCATCCATTTTTCAGTCTTTAGCATCTTCATTAATCAAGGCAGTGGCTCATTTTAGAAGCTGCTCAGCACCTGGAAACGTCCCTCCCTCGAGATTTACTAGAAAGGCTGAAGGGAAACAGAAAATAAGAATGGGCAACCAGATATGAGGGAGGGAAGTGTATGAGGAGAGAAACTCATGGGTCATTTCATGGCAGAGGAGGAGGAAACCACAACAGCAGCTGAATTACAGAATACAAACCATTAAGAGAGGAAAAGTTCCATCAAATTTCTGATTTAAATCTCCTTGAAGACAACAGCAAAGTCTTTGATTCAAAAGAGGTGATGACAGTCTTTACTCTGAGCATCTCTTTTCTCTCCTGACTTTTCAGAGCCAGATCAAAAGAACATGGGAAGGGGCTGCTGGCCTGGCTCTGACCATCCCGCTGCACCGAAGGGTCACAGTGAAACCCCCAAACACGGAACTCCAGGTTTTGGATGCAGAGTCTAAGGGGAGTCAGCTGGGTTGGAAAAGTCTCACTAACAGACAAACACGAGTTCTCCTCAACATTGATTTATTTTTAAATATACTACGCAAGAGAGACTGGAATAAAAAACAAATCAAAAAAAAATGGAAAATAGAGAAAGAGAGAAGAAAGAATTCAAAGTCATGTACAGAAACAATCTGTACTGGACTAAATTAAAGGGGAAACGACCCCCTTAAGTATCACAGAGATGAAGGACAGAGCTATTTACACACTGTAAAAAAGACAAGTCTACAAAAGTGTGTAATAACGAGATACAAATGCATAATATAGTGGCACAATATGTTATCAAAGTAAAAACAGTACCTCCAGGAAAGAGACAATTCAAGGGTTGGGTTTTTTCTTACATTTTTAAAGGCAGCCTGTGGCAGAAGTGTGTATTTTCTTTTGAACATTTGTCACGTGTTACGTCATGGCTGTTTGTGAGGGCGAGAAGTGGCGTGAACACACACGAGTGAACTACTAGAAATCATATACAAAACAAACAGTTCCAAAGAGAACAGCGTAAAATACAATTGAAGGCAATTAGTGTCTAACATACACAAGAGGGGTCACGAGTTACAGGGGAACAGAAAATGGAAAATATGTTTTTCTCATGTTTGGAACTGTTAAGAGGAGTTAAATTGCACTGTTAATAGCCCTAAACCTTGTTCTTTCACTATTGTCACGAGTCACAGTTAGTTCCCAGCATTAATTGGGAAGGTCACAGGACCTTGGCAAGGAAAGCCAGGAGTCTTGCTGTCAGCATGTTGTGGCAGTTTCCTCGGGAGATGCACCCCAGAGGAGTGTCTGCAGACTTCACAGATCCTCGTTTGATGCTGGATGGAACCACGCTGGCATGAAGGTAGAAATGCTTTCAACCCCAGAGAACTGGCACCGGAGCTCCTCCCGTGGGGTTCCAGTGGCACAGAAAGGCAGACACCACAGCCCCTCAAAGCACAGGGCTCTGCAGGAGGGCTGAGGCCAGGCTCCATCTCCCTTCACGAAACAAAAAGCTGGAAATTCAACTGGAGACAACTGGAGACACAGCAGTTCTCACCCACTGTGATGTGCAGGCTCAGCCAGAACGGCTGCTGGAGGCACAGCGGTGTCTCAGAGCTCAGCCCAAGCCATCCCTTCCCACTGCCACCCTCCCAGCTGCCTAAGCTCTGCAACCCCCCACCTCAAACACCAGCTCAATCAGTGTCAGACACCACGAGAGTGCCACAGGACATCCTCCTCCAGACCTTCTCCAGGCCTGTTCTGCTGCTCAGGGAGATCTGCAAACAGGCTCCTGGGCTGTGACATCCAACACTGAGCCCAAGCAATCCACTGGAGCTCAACAACATTGAGAAACTACTGAAAACACAGAAACGAAGGGTGGCAGGTAGAATCAGAAGAAGAATTTGGGCAATCATCACTTGTAGCATTCTGTCCTTAAAAAAACCTTACATTATTAATTTTTCTCCCTTCCCTCCCAAGCACCAAATCTGTTGCATTAGTGTCAGGTAAATGTCAGACTTGGGCCAGGGCCATGTGCTGGGCAAACTCTCCCAAGAAATGCAGTGGGTATATTGCTATCCAAACACTCATCCTCATGTACAGGGGGGCAGGAGGAGGGGACAAAAAAGCAGTACAAAGTCCTCCTGAGGAGGATGGCATCTCAGTGTCCACCAGTCTGGCTTCAGTCTTAATGGTCTGTCCAGAACAATAAAATATTAATAAAAAGGCATGGTGTGACATCAGCATTTAGACTTGTAGTCCACAAGGCAAGAACTCCACAGATAAGACGATTACAAGTATATGAAACACAGGGAATCTGAGTTCAGAGGGTGGGAAGTGCCTCCTGAACACAGCCCTGCCCTTCGGAGCTGGGGTGTCCGTTCACAGTCTGTGTCCTTGGCACAGCCCTAACCTGAACGCCCCCGCTCCTTGGTCAGTCCACACGTTAAGTTACTCTCTCCACAGCTGGCTTTGGCCCATTGTGATTGATTGATTCACTTGTTCGTTTTTCAGCCCGGTTTCTTGCTACCTCTGAACAATGTCGCTGATTTCTTTCACTGAGCTGAGCAGTTTGCTAAAGTCCTGGGTGGCCGCAGGGCCGCTGCCGGCGGTCGCTGGGCAGATCTGAAGCTCCCGTAGGTTGTTCTCCAGCTTATTGATGGCCTCCCGGAAGGCAAATTTGTTCCTCATCTGCTGAATGGAGTCCACGTAGCTCACGCAGAAGGTGTAGAGGTTCTTGCCGGCCTCCAGGACGGCGCTGTGGCTGGCCATTTGCTCAGAGTTCTTGCTGATGGCAAGCCGTAGAGCCTCGGTGCTTTCCAGCACCACCCCTTTGGTGATGGTGCCACTGGCAATCCTCTCCGGGGGCTGCCGGGTCTTCCGCAGCGAGACCCTGGTGGATATGAGGGGGATGAAGGCTGTGGATGATGTCTGGTCCCCGCCTGGGGCAGAGGGCAAGGATGAGGAAGAGGCAGCTGGGGTTGCTGTGCTCAGCAGCAGCTTTGTAGAGGACTGTGGCTTTGGTACAGAGGGGATCCCCAGCTTTTTCACACCTTCCCCTGACTGGTTTGGCTTGACAGCATCACTGCCTGCACCCTCTCCAACCTGAGTCAACTGTTTGGATTTTGGCCCAGACACCACATCTGCTGCTGCTTCATGGCTGGGACTGTGAGAAACCTTCCCAGGCTTGGCAATGGAGGAGGAAGACAGTGGGAGTGGAGGAGCTGGTTTCAGCTTCGCTAACTTCCCTTTGTCCTTCCCTGCAGACTCCGAGGTCTGCTTGAGCCTCCTCAGGCGTGGCTCCTCAGAGGAAGCCTTGCTGGCCCCCACAAACCCAGCAGGGTTGGGTTTGGCAGCAGAACCTTGGTCCATCGTCACAGTGGTACCTAAGGCACTGGATTTGACTCCATCGTCCTTGTGGAGCCCGCTGGAGGAAGGAGGAGCAGCAGGTTGCCTACGGCCAAGTTTTGGCGTCAGGGTGGGAGGGCTGGAACCAGGGCTCGACTCTGCATCTTTGAACACATCATCAGCTGTCTCTTCGTTCTTCTTAAGCAGCCGTGGAGGAGGGGTCACCGTTCCCCTGACAGCAATGTCAGTCTTGGCCTCGTTCGCCCGCTTCCGAGGCAGCGCTGGCTTTTCACTTCTGTGTCCCCCAAAAGTGGAGGAATCAAACTGGCGGCCCGTGGACTGCAAATCCCGAGGCAGAGTCACGGATTTCCACTCTGTGTCCTTCGCTCCGTGGGGCACACAGGAGGCTGAGCAGGACCTTAGGAAACGCTTGCTGGAGCTGGAACTGCTCTCCTCCTCACCAGCCACCCCTCGACTGCTGCTCATCGTGCTGGACTTCTTCCGTAAGTGGGGAGATAAGAACCCAGAGTTCCCAGCCACAACCCCGTTGGTGACACCAGCCCCATTGCTTGGGCTCTGGAACTTGGAGGGGTCAGCTGTGTCTGCAGGAGGGGCAATGAAAGCTCCGTTGCCAGCATCCCTGCACTCCTCCTCCCCGCCTGCCCTGCGCTCCGAGTGTCCGTCCATCTCCCTGAAGGAGCTGCTCCGTTTCGGAGGGGTAGGGGCAGTTTTCTTCTTCTTCTTGATCAGGGCACTGAAGAGGTTGTGCTTTTTGTCTTTTGGAAGCAGCCGCTCATCTTCATTCAAACTGCTCTCCAGGGCCACCCTCTCTTTCCGTGGGAGCAAGGGAGAAATAGCAGGTTCATGATCCAGGGGGTCTGCAAGGGAAAAGGAAAGAGGTTTTGAGTGCTGCTCCACGAGCGAGAATAACCCATTTTCTTACAGGATCAAACCACTGCAGCACCTCCAAAAGGTGCAGATTCTCTAAACAGACACAGCTTCAGAGCAGAAACAAAGTAAGTGCAGCCACACTCACTCCTAGACTGAACATGGTCTGTGATCCTGCATCCATTCATTCCTGAGGTGGCTGCCAAACTACTTTCCCTGTGGGTTTCTGCCTGGAAGAGCAACACACAAACACTACATGTTTGTGTTCAGATTCCCATCCTCACATCTGGAGACTTGTCTAAACTTCACACTGTGAAGAAGATAAATAGGAAGAGGCCTTTGCTTTAGTCCCTGTGCTATTGCTGTCTTTTGAATCGCTGACCCTCTGAATTAATAAGGCACCTCTGTAACCCACCTCCATCCCCAGGCTCCTCGTTCATTTTCCTGATGTCATCCTTTGTGGGGAATGGAAATAACTGTTTCATGAGCAGAAATCGAGATCAAGATACGACACTTCAGATCATACCACTGTGAAGATGCTCAGCTTTGTACACTAACAGAGAAAAGGGGCAGTGCCAGCCTCCTTCAGCAGCGCTGCTGCAGAGGGAAGCGATGGGGTGACCCTCTCTCCACTTACAAGCGGTACTTAAAAATGAATAATGGTTTATAATAAATTCATACAGAGTCCTGAAGGTCTCTGTGTCTGACTGACAGAGGGGCTCATTCCTAGGCCAGGCACTCCAATGGCATTCTAATCCAAAGGAGGAATGCCTGCAGGGCAGCATATACATTTACAGCTTGACTAGGCAGCAAGAAGGGAGATGAAGCAGAGTCATAAGGAAGGATGCTTCTTAGTCACAAATTGGTGATCATCATGCTATGGGTAGGATTTTGGGTGAGGAATGGATTTTGGTTGAGAGGAGAGAATTTGAAAGAAAATAGTTGTGTACTTTGAGAGGACAACACGTTTGTACAGGAACTCTGCAGTTACACCATTCCCACAGGACTCAGGGGGACCTGGACAGCCAGAAGAGCCAGGCCATGGCCTTACTGAGTACAGACACAGTGGAGCTGCAGAAATCCAGAGAAAACTAGCAGCTAGCACCGAGGATCAGCTTCCAGCTGCTGGACTTGCTATGGAAACACTGACAATTGGAAGGGAAACTGCACTAAAACTTTATTGTGAAAAAATTTCTTTCACAGTAAAGAGTGAAATGATTCCCAGCATAATGTTAAAATCATATTATGCCTGCTGTACTTGAATTTCTCAAAGCCCTCAAGTAGTCAAATGAAATTATTTTACTTCAAAAGCTTGTAATAATAGGCAATTATATTTCCTATATATGGTAAATAACCTTCCTTCCTGAGTCACTGATACTTTCTTTCTCCAACATTTTAAATACTTCCCCCCCACCCCCCCCGCGTCTAGATGGACATTGGTTACTGAAACACGTATTGCTGGGTGAATCTGACATTACACAGAAAAGGTCAGTCACCAGAATGGTCAGAAGTGGCAGCCTCAACAGGAGCTGGAAAAAAACCCACTGTATTTCATTTCACATTCTTATTTTTCCAACATAAAGCTGGATACAAATCTCCTGTACTCATTCAGCCGTTTACCACTGCTTTTATTACCTTGGAATGGAAGGTAAGTGCCTGAAGAAACTGATTGGAAGTTTAATTTTATGGAAGAGTCTGTAAATACCTCTTTGTCCCTTGCTGAAATTATATTTGGTGCCTGCCAAGAGTAATACTCTTCTGTGCTGCAAGCACAAATCTGGTAGGATGGAACAGTGAAGAAACCTCCCTTATGGGGCTTGCTAAACCCTAGCTATCACCCTGCTTTAAATTATGCAGTGTGGTAGTGTAAAGTGGCTTGAACACAGCAGATTACCCAGCACTCAGATGCAGTGGGAGATCCCACTGATAGCTCCTGCCAGGGAATGGGAAGAGGATGTGATCAGAGAGCTCCGTGCTCAGGTTCTGGTCTTTAGGGAGCTGCAGGCAACAGCCATTAAGTTAAAAGAACTCCGAGGGCTTCTCTAAGCAACGGCAGGGAGAGCACCGGTCCCTAAGCCAGTTAAGGATTCACACTCCCAGCTGCCGTGTGTATCTGGCCCCAGGATTAACAACCTACCTTTGCAAAAACTAATAAAAGGAGTTCTGGACCCAGGACAGCAAACTCAGCAGCCTGTCACCCAGAAACACAGCGCTGGTACAGAGAGACGGCACCTGTTATTAGGCACAGCTTTGCCTACGTGAGGGCCTGGAGCTAGATGTGCATTTTGTTTCTCCCTGTATTTCCTGAAGGAATAATGACTTTAATTAAAACCTACCACATTCCCCCTGGCCTCGAGCATGTGCGGTCTCCAAGCCCTCGTTGGCATCTTTGCTTTCAGCAGCTCTCCTCGATGTTCGCGTTTTGGTTGGCAACTCTGGGGCTTGGAGGAAATTGCTCACTACACTCCTCATGCCCTTCTTCCCCAATTCCTTCTCCACCTCTGCAATGCACAGAAGAAAAGCAATCATTGCAATCAACTGAAGATAAAAAAACTATTACTCTGCTTGGAATTAACAGCACAAAAGAAAAGCAAACAACACAAAACAGGGGTTCCTTGGGGTTATTCAGCCATTTGGCCCTTTAAAATGAGATGTTTGCCCAGAAAAAAAAAACCCACATGTGAACAAGTAACTGCTTTCTACATCACTTACACCAGGTTGTATAACACAGGACTGAGTTTCACTGCAAAGCAGTCTATGAATAGAGGGCAGAGTTAAGGATGCAGTCAGCCCCTTCCCCACCCCTGGAATTGCTGGTCCAACAGGGACTCAGACCTACCATCCGATATGCTGGATTCCTGAAACATCGTTTCAAAGGCCTGATGGATCTCAGCAAAGGATGGTCTATCAGAAGGACTCCACTGCCAGCCTGAAAAAAACCACACCACCACTCAAAACTCCCCTCCAGCAGCAGACACTCAATACCCCGCATCAGGAGGAGCCAGAAATCACAGTTCCCTTCCAATACACTGAGATAAAATACTGACATGAAAATCTGATTTACAGGGTGCTAGGTGTCTGCAACCACTTTGGCTCAGTGACAGCTGCAGACACACAGAGCTCCCTAAATCAGGTTTTGGTGTCAGTGTGTGACAGTAGGTGCTGAGCACTGCTGGGGAAAAGTGCAGGGTACTGAGTCACGTACCAAAGGCCACAGTGAAGAGTCACAGTCAGTCCTGCAAGAAGCCAAATGAAGCTCCTGCTTCATCCTTGGAGCACAAGCTTTTCTTTAAGTTGTCAGGAAAAAGGAGACAAAGGAAGCATTGAGAGCCGCAACACATCTCCTCTCCGGGCCTGTGGGCTCCCAGTAGAGATGAACAGCTGGTTTCATAGCGTGTTCATCCTCCGGGGAACACAGTTTTAACCAAACATTTCCACACAGCATTGCACCTTCCCTGCAACTGGCAGGGGATTCTCGTGCCTTACTGTATGTAGCCAGATCCTTGCACTTTTACTGCACCTCTGCAGAGCTAAAAAGCAGCATTTGCAGGGCTAAGAAACACTTACATGCTCTCATGAGCTCATAAACCTTCTCAGGACAGCCTTCAGGACGCTCCATACGGTAGTCCTTCTCCAACAGCTCATAGACTTGAGACAGGTCAATCCCAGGGTAAGGGGACATACCGTAGGTTGCAATTTCCCACAGCAGAACACCAAAGGCTGCAGTAGAGAACAAGAGGGAAGAAAAAAAAAAATGGGAGGAAAAAAATCAATACGCTTTGTTTTCATCTTGAATTTGAGAGGATGCTTAGTGGGAGTAGTCACTAAACAGTGCTGCACACTTAGACCAGCTCTGGGTGGCTCAGATCCCATGCTCAGCAGCAGCTTAAATGTTAAAGAAGCGTAACAAGCCCCTCCGTCAGCACAGACAAGTCTCCTGCGATATGACAGGGTAGAATTAGACTAATTTTCAATGTATCAGTTGTCTCAAACCTGAACGCCTTGAGATCCTTCAAGTCCTATTAGAGGCACAATTAAGAGACTTCACAGTGGATTAGCTGAAACCGCTTCACTGCTGCACTGCAGTCTCTCCCTCAGTGTGACAGCTCCTCTCATTTGCAACCTCTCTCTGGAGGACTCGCACATTTTAATAGCTCAGTGTTTTTGGGGTGCCCTTGTTTAGCTGTAGCGTGGTCTGGAAGGGAAATCTGGGAGGCAGCAGTAAGAGGAAAGTTTCAGCAGTTGCTACCAATGAGATACAGCGAGGGTGAGACATTTTGGTCCCACGGAAAGCTGAACAGGAAAAGGGAGAGCACAGAAAAGGTCTTGGAACAGGCGAGGCATTCAAGTGGCAGCAGTTGGTGGGGATGCAGGTCAGCAGCGGGGTCAGGCAGCGAACCCAGGAGTCAGGCACACAGAATAAACCCAACACCAGTTCAACAACCTGCACGTAATTAGTTCAGTCACCCTATTCTGTTCTTAACCTGAAGAGAAAGCGATTACAATTCTGCATAAGTAAGGAAATCACATCACATTACATGGCAACGCCACCAAGGGTAATTTACATTAGACATTTCTGTGCACAATTTTCTTTGATTGCTGTCTTGAGGCAGTGAGGTGAAAACATCTAAACCCTGGAGTGCCCAGCAGCAGCCCTGGCCTCCGGGGACAGCTGATCTCTGATGAGATCCCAAAGTCCACTGCCCCAACTCTGCTTCCCAAGGTTACATTAACCCTATCTAAAGATACCCCATATTCCTTTGGGATCTTTTTTTCCCCTGAGTACTCTGCTATTGAAATGCAACAGGGATCCTGCAGCCACCACAGCAGTACAGCAACATCTTAAGACTGTAGCATATACTCAGCAGCCAACACCACATGGAAACCCAAAGCAGCAGAAACACCTTGGTCAGCAATCACACACTCCTTGGCAGGCTGTTTTGGCTTTTCCTCTTCCATCTACAAAACATTTTACATCAGCCATCTACCTAAAAGTTTGTTCAACATAAAGCCTTTCACTGCACATTTTCCCCCAAACTGCAGAAAACTTCATCTCTGCTTCCCTACTGTCTGTTGGTTTATATATAGAAGATACTCAGGATATCATTTTCCAAGTGCCTTTGGGACCACATTCCACAAACCTCTATCTCGTGTCACTGGGCACTTTTGAGAATTTGACCAACAGCTATGGCAGAGATATAAAACCCAAAGAAAGGCTGATAAAAGTACAATGAGATTTTCTGTGGTCAGATTTGATACAGTACAGCTCCATTTAGCTAAGCCTACTCTTATCACCAGCACTTCAGGGCTCTTCAATAACCATTTGTCATCAAATTTTCCCTCTGCTTCTCCTCATCTCATTCCGAAGATTATTCTTTCAAAATGCAGAAGGACGAGCTTGGAGCTATCACTAGACAGATACACACATAATTATTTTTTTTAACATAAAACGAACCAGATTCTTTGCTCCTTGAAGTAGTTGGAAAGTTTTTGGCTATATAACAACGTATCACTTCACAGTCCTGTGCCAGGACTCCATCAAGGCAGTAGCCCCATTTCATACATTTCTATAAACACCACAGTATCCTTTACTTTCATATTTGCTACCAACTCAAATACATAAAATCAGGTCGGCATTCTCTGTGCTCTGCTCTGAGGCTGCCCAAGCAGAGATTAGTTCCTGCACTCTGACAAGCTCATAGAACAACGTGGCTCAAACCTGGGAACCTGCTGCTCCCTCCTCAAATGTTCCACAACGGCCTCATTTCACAGCCCTGGAAAAGAAGACTATCATCTGCATTAATCTGTCCATGCAAATTCTTACCCCAGACATCAGACTTAATGGAGAACTTGTTGTAGGCCAGGCTTTCCGGTGCAGTCCACTTGATAGGGAATTTTGCTCCGGCATGGGCTGTGTAGGTGTCGCCCGTCATTAACCTGCTCAGGCCAAAGTCTGCCACCTTCACCAAGTGGTTCTCCCCTACAAGGCAGTTCCTGGCAGCAAGGTCCCTAAAAAGAAGACCAAAAATAGGCAATGAGAAGTCTTTACCATCTCACTTTTAGCGACAGCAAGGAAGCCTGCTGTTCCCGAAGAAACCTGGGCCTGTGTGATTATTTTGGTTCAAATATTACACAGAAATTCTGGAGTTACACGCACAGACACAAGAGGGAAAGTTATTTTCCATTCCGTCTTCGTAAGACTGTCATCCGAACTTTTTTTTCTCCTCTAATTTGAAGTGAGAGCTTCAAGAAGCCCCCTCACTTTCAATAAAAGCTGCCACCCTCAGGATAAAAATATTTCAAAGAAATGTCAGTGCTCAAGTTATCAATAGCTGGGGATGAGCACTGAATAAACTGAGTTTCAATTCCTCACTTCTTGCCCACCTCTGTAGCGCTTCAGTCGCCCTAGCCAACACCAGTTGTTCTCCAGAACTCCTTTTCCAGTCCTTGCTCAAGCACCAGGATTATCTCTTAGCTCTGCTCCTTCTCCTCCCAGGTGTACTGCCTTTTACCACACAACTTGTTCACAACCAGCACCTGGCCTTGCAAACCTGCTGTAGCCTCTGCTATCAGTGCTGGGCGATAAGCAAATTTAACTTTTCTCCACTTTTTTCCCCACCACTGGCTCCACCCTGGCAGGTGAGAGATGTGCACACTGCATTTACCACTTCCCTGGCTTGTACACGCTGTTTGCATCCTTGGAAATGCTTCAGGAGAATAAAAATGTAAAGCACAGAAGTACATTTCTCCTAATATTAGGTTTTGTTAAAAACACTTTTCCAGATTATGTCACATTGAACTAAAAATTGATTGTACCAGGAAGCTCCTGTGAGATCTTTAGATATGAGGCAGACACCGCTGTTTCTGTTGCTTGTTCCGCTCAATTGGAATAAATTAAACACACAAAAAAGTACATCTTACTAGATGCCCATTTAAATTTCACAGTGTTTTCGAATGCACTTTCTTATCAATGCTGATTACTACAACGTGTATCTAAATAAAAGCTCCTCTCCATAATCAAATTCTTCCTCCTTCCTGATTCATTAAATGAGGTCAGAGCCCAGCATTTGAATCCATGGATGCGAATTGTGACAACACTCTTCAAATAATAGGGTAGGTGGTTATGGGGGTGGCTGATAAGGAAAAACGCTTCTATTTATTTTAGATAAATGGGTCGTCAGAAGTAAGAGGAAATGAAATGAATGGCAGAGAAGACAAATGAGATTCACACAAAGGAGTTTTTAAAGTTTACTTCCTGTGGGCTGAAGGGACAAAATCCTTTCAACAGAGCATATCAAAGGCTGGAAATTTTAATTGGCAGCATCACTGTTCAATTTATTGACTGATAGCAGCATTTAACCAGGCCTTTCAAGCAGCAAAGGCAACTCATCGCTTAGAGGAGCACCTAGAACTTTACACACAATCTTCATATTTGTCTCTATGAAAAAAACCACGTGCTAATTCCATATTCCAGTTAATTGGGCAGGAAAGGTCATGCTACGACACCGAGAGCATCTTGTACAAAGCTCAGCCACTCTCAAGCCCTGGCACAGGATGTGTCATTATATTGCCAGGAGCCCATTTCTGCAGATGAGGAACGCAAAGCTCCAGCCATAATTGCAGCACACTTTAAAGGTCAGAGTCCCTGAGACTTTTAAGACAGCAGAGTTGCTTATTAAAGTGAATACACAATCTGGACAATAGCAGGGAACAATCCCTGCAGCGGAAAACAAAGTGAACCAAACGAGAAAGAACAGGGGCTGAGGCGGCGCTCGGAGGGTGATTCTGCTACGAGGACCTGCACACATCCAGCATCACCAACTGCAGCTGGTTTGAAAGGCTGTTAGAAACAAGGAAGTGGCTTATCTGGTTCATTAGAAGTCCATTACTTTGAGCTTAAATTCATATTTAAGGCCTTGCCCAAAATATCTAAGTACTGATGTGTCTTTCACCTGCATCTACTTCAAAGGCAAGAGAAAAATCCTGAGAGAAAACCCATCCTTTGGACAGGTTAATAGACTGAGTCAGATACGCACTAGTGTGTTAAATATACGACACCAATCAATGCTGTGATAGCCTGAAAGGCAGGAAAATACATCATAGGGCATTCTGTGCTCAAGATTCAAGGGTGTTCGCTGTCTTTCCTACCTGTGGATGAAGTTTTTCTTCTCCAGGTACTCCATGGCTGAGGAGATCTGAGTTGCCATGTACAGCAGCACCACGGCATTCACCTCCTGCCTGTTACACTCACGCAGGTAATCCAGCAGGTTCCCATACGTCATGAACTCTGTGATGATGTAGAAAGGAGGCTCCCGTGTGCACACCCCTGGGGAACAACATAAAGTTGACAATGAATGTTGGAGAGTATCAGTGAATCTTCAGGTTTTGTCCTTGAGGGCAATTTGTACCTCCAAAAGGCAGCAAAATTGGGCTCATGGAAAGAATGGATGCTGCTTGGAAGTGGTTAATAGAGGGGTTTAATTTTCTGCTTCAGGCTCTGGCAAATTAAACATTAGGGAGACGAGATCATTAAAAATCATGTATTAGTGGTACAAATTGTGAATTCTGCCAGACAATAAGTGTCTGTATTTAAAGCCTTGGTATGGTAAGCAGCTTATCTGCTCCTTAACATCCATATCACTGCACAAGGGTTTAGTTCAAATCCCTCTGCTTGGTATTTATCACTTACCTAATAATTGCACCAAGTTTGGATGCTTGATCTCCTTCATTACTGCAGCTTCTTTCAAGAACTCTTCCACCTCCATAGTATCCTCCTGCAGAACAATGGCAAAGCTTTGGCAAAGGCAGCGTACACAAAGGAGGAACAGATTTTTGTACGAGGACACAAAAAGAACTGCGAACTGACAACATAAGCCACAGTTCTCGCAAGATAATTTTTCCCTGTAGCCACAACACAAAGGCAGGGAGTTACAAACATTAAATTTTTTGTATTATTTTAAAAAATACATATTTTTGTCATTCTCACACTAGCTGAGCTTTCTGGGGCAAGAAAATCCATATCCCTTTTGTGAAGGGATCCTCACAGAACACCCAGGAGCTGAACAGGAAAAACAAGCTTGTTCCTAACAGAAAAAAAAAAAGGTAACATGAAATAAAAAGTACAGAAAAGGAACAAGAACGAACATAAAAGAAAGGATATACCACAATCAAATGCTCGAGAGGCTGCTGAAATGCAGGCCCTTGGGTTCACTGGGCAGGAACAAGAAATCCCCTCTCTCAGTCAGGGAAGCACGACCCATGGCAGCCACTGTGTGACTGAAAGCCCAAGGTTTCACAGATTCATTTCTGGCATTTAGAGCCTGACCCATGACGTATCCATTCTGGGCAGACATGTCACTACCGATTTGTTGGGTGCCATAAAGTTACTTGGCACGGCACACAACCAAAGAAGATACAATCTTGCTCAAAAAACATATTTTTCTGAAGCAAATATGCCCCAAATGGCCAGAAGGTCATTTCAAAGTGGCACAAAAATACAGATCTATTCCTAAAGCAATGTTTCTTTCTATATCCATTTTTTTTCATTGATGGATTAATGTTGACAGGCTACATGGACAAAGTGTTTTAAGGAAGGATTGGAAAGGATTTACTGCTGCTGGTGAGAATGATAACAGTGGGCTGCCACTGTGAGATGCAGCCAGCTCCCTGCTCTGCACTTAGCACTGAGAACATTTTTCCAACACTTCCATTCAATCATTTACTATTCATTGCCAATTAGCTTGATTGACAGCTGCGATTTATTCAACACACTGTCAAAACTAATAGTCCAAAGGTCCTTCTGAGCAGAACCTTAAACTGTTCTCTTTGGCAAAGGAAACTGGGTTAATAATCCAGGTTGCAAAATTATCCTAAATACGCCTTTGTCTTATGCTACACAAACCTTGGAAGGTTTGTCCTTTGCATAGCTGCTCCACAGCTTGAAATTTCTTACCTCTCAGTGACCATATTAATAGGAAGGACACATACAGAGAACCACTGTAGCAATGATCTCTCTGAAAACCTGATCTCGTGCAAAGGACCAAGCTTAACTGGCTTCCAGCACCCTACTAAACCATGGCAGAAATAGAACAGTTCTGGCTGTACAGCATTTTCCCAGCACAGCACAGGGCCATGCCATTCAATTAAGGAACACCAGGGTTACATGTTGCCTAATTTGAAACACAGGCTTCTCTGCTGGGGAAAAAAATAAAGGAGAGAGGAAAAAAAAAATCAAAAGAAAAAGCAGAGGCAGTGCTAGTGGCGGCAGAGCCGAGGTGAGCAGTAAGAAATGTGCTGAGCTGACCAGCTCACAGCAGCTCAGCCATTAAATGGCCCTCAGGAGAAGCCGCTGTGGCCACAGTCACAACCGGCTGCACTTGGTCCGGTGCAGGTCAACAGAGCTCCCTGTCCCTGCAGTCACTGTCTTGTGCTCCTGTCCAATTTGGGGGTAAAAACACAAATTCAGAGCGTGTGCTGTTATAACAGACCCTGATAAATACTGATGTGTCCTGTGCAACTCACCGAGCTGCCAGGGATGGATTTTAACAGGCAACATCTCAGCACCAAAACATGGTCTTGCCCTCTCCAGTTAAACACTGAGGAACAGCGTGTGCTGCTTCAATCGCTCCTTCTCCAGCATTGTGCCAGCCATGAGCTATGTTTAGACACTTGACAGAAAACTGAACAACAAATGGGTGTTCATAAGCATCATTATTCAAAACGATGCTGGAAGGACTTTTCTCCCCCCCCTCTCTTTTAGTCTTCGCTCTCCTTTATCTTTCTTATAGATATGTGAGGTAGATGGGGAAGGAGCAAGAAGAATCATACAAAGTTTTGAAAAACATTCTCTCAAAGGAAAATAAAATGAGTCATCTGCAGATTTGGGCAGAAGCTGCAAAAGGCTTGTTTTTCCCAGTAGAACTGGGATATAAATGTGATTTTAAAATGTTTCCCAAAACTTTGAAGAAAGCTATAATCCCACCTGTCAGGCAGCAGACTAATGGATTTAAAAAAGGTGGATTATGAATTTGCTTTTAAGGATGGTTTTAGCGTGCATAATTGCAGGTTGAAGTGTTTCTCAACTCTCTTCTTGGTTGTTCTTACACTCCCCAGTGGAACAGCCTGCTCCATACTACATTATGAACCACTTATAGCTGTGTTTCATTAAATATTTATTTGATATATTTGAAACAGCCATGGTCTGTATTAAGGTTTCTCCTTTGCACAAACAGATTTGATGGGATAACATGCAATTTGTTGATGGCTTTTAGGCAGGAGAGAATGAAAGCAACAACTTCAGTTTGGAGCAAGATGGGAAGTCTGAAAGTGTCAGGAATCATCACACGGCAACCAGCAGCAGGAAGGTGCTACTGCAAGCAGTGCTCCAGGAAAGAGCTGAGCTCTCCTCAGTATGAGCAGGTGTTTTGCTGAACCTGGTCACATCCCAGCTCACCTGCACCGCAACGCTCCGAGCGATCCCGAGCAGGGACAACACTAGATGTCACTCGCTCCCTGTGCAAGCAGCACTTGGACTCCCCCGCTGGGAGCAGCAGCAGGAACCTCCAGAGTACAGAAAAGGCCAAAACGAAAATACTTTCTGCAGCCATGGCAACCCAGAAGTACCGAGGCAGCCGCTGCTCGGAGAGAGAGGAAGAAATATTTCCCCCAAACCAAGGAAAGGTTCTTCCCCTGACACTGAAGCATCTACACAGTCCTCTCCACTTCAAAATTTCCATTGCAAAAAACCCGAAAAGAAACAAACGAAACCCTTGGTTCTGTTTGTTTCTGCAAGACCAAACCACGTCCCCATTCGAGGAGAGAGAACATGGTGTCAAGTTCGCATAAACTCCTATTAAGCAATCAAATGCAATGTGTGCAGATGGTGCCAGAAGATCTCAAGACAGTTTTATAAACATAGATGAATTAAGCAACGACCTTATGAACCCACAGAGCACTATTTGCATTTCAAGAGACAAGGAAACCAAGACACAGAAATCAGGGAGCAGAGCCAGAAACAAAACTGATTATCCAGTTCTTCATTAAAGCCACTTATGAATTTTAATATACCTTAGCTTGCATACCCTTTTTCCTCCTCTTGTGCCTTTTGATAAGAAGCAGCTGTGAACAGTTGCTTAAGACTTCAGGTACACAGGGAGCTTGTCTTTTGGGAAAGACGCCACATAAGACAGAAAATCAAAACATGTAAAGCCTCCCTGAAGCACAGCCTTTGAATTTTATGTTGACTGACTCACAATCCACGATTTTCCTTAATACACCAGCTTGTGCTGGGGTGTTCATCCATGAACAGCTCACCTTTACCACACCCTGAACGCGAGACACCGCGGCACTATTTACTTTTCTAAGGTTTCATCTGTTTTCCAGTAAAAATTGTGCTGTTAACATCCTCCTTTGTTTAGATACGAGTGTTACAGGTATCATATAAACCGTAAGAGGATCAAGCTCTTTCAAAAATACTTTATTTCCAGCCTACAGCATACAAAGGGAAGGCCACCATCAACACAAATACCAAACCACAACTGAGGGCAGGCAGCCAGCTTGAACTTGCTTCCTGCTCAATGGGGAATGCTCCGAGATCGAGTCCTACCTTGAGAGTCTTCACAGCCACTGTCAGGTTGTACTTCTTCCAGACTCCTTCATACACCTCTCCATACTGGCCTCCACCCAGCTTGTGCTTCATGGTGATGTCAGTGCGCTCGATCTCCCACTTGTCGTAGTTGGGGGACACGCCGTAGATCGTGGGCTTGTTGCGCTTGGGCGCCGGGTAGTGCAGCGTGGTGATGAGCCCATCTGCCACGGTGGAGTGGTGATGGACCAGCTCTGCCAAGGTGTTGAAGCGGCTCTCTGAAGACACATAGAGCTGGGAACCAAAGGGGAAGGGAAAAGCTCGTTCAGGTAATGCCCCTTGGAGAGCTCGTACGCAGGAACTGCATCATAAAGTTGTGAAAGCGAAGTGCGGCGTTGCTTCTACTCGAGCCATGGAACTGTGAGCTCCACAAGCTCCGTAACCAGCTCCAGAGCCCAGAACTATCAATGCTTACATGGGAAAGGCATGGATTCAGGAGAAAATACATGCACTTTGCCAAAACAACAGGGCAGAATGGCTGCAAATAGCACTCAACTGGCATGCTGCTGCTTGAGATGTCTTTTTTCAGAAGGCTGGTCAGAAGAGTTTGTGGGACATTTGCTGGAGAGTATAGGGGGTTTTTCAGTCCCAGCGTTCACTATTACTATTTGGGTTATGACATTTTCACCTGCCTAAATTCTCCTTGAAGTGTCACTGGCAAACCAGAGTTTTCCCTGCTTTAGGCCTGAGCTTCTGCAGAGGTTGAGCATGAAGTCAGGGAGCTGGTCTGCTCCATCCCCGTGATGGACACTGATCAATAGCACAGAAGGAAAATCATTACCGCTGAATGAAAACCTGCTGCAAGGCATGATAACCCATATTTGTTACCTTCTTAACATTTATACAGAAGATCCATTTTAAGCCTAAAATCCTGCTAAAGATAATGGACAACCTCCCATCAGAGCTGTGTGTTTATAGTTTTCAACCTCAAGCCCAGTCTTCTGCCAGGCAAGGTGAAAAAAGCTAGAAATTTAATTATTTGAAAAGTGCTAGTTACACCTGAAGGAGAGGGAAAAATCTTTGTATCAAAGTGCATTCTGCATCACAGTCTAGCCTACAATAGACACAGATGATGGAAGAGCTCCATTTCTCACAAAGGACCAAGGTCTGGCAAGGGACAAGCTCACAGGAAGAGCAGCACCATATTGGCCACCCAAATTCCTGTCCAGTCCACACACTAGCCCTACTGCTCACATCACATGCCAACAGCTATGATCAAACTTCCCAAATGCTTCTGACACGCTGGATGTACACTCAACAGTTTCTGTATGTGCAGTGGCCATCTGTTTGGGATTTCAGGAGGCTGGGAAGTTGATGGGGCTGCCAGGCATTCAAAAATCCCAAGACTTAGGGTCAAATTCTGCTTCTTCCACCTAGATAGCATTTTTGGATGGAAAAAGAAAATGCATCTGTGAAGTTCCAGCAATAAGAGAGTATGTCCAACAAATAAGGGAGCTGTGTTTGCAAGAAAAAAAATGTCTGCAGGAAGGGACAAACCACCCTCAAACTGGATTAAAGTCTTTGTACCAGAGACTCTGGAAAATAATGGCAACCTCCTGAGGAGCATGTTCACAACTCTCTACCAAAATGAGTCAGATATTCTTTTGGTAAAGTAACTGGACCAAATCTCATTTCAACACTATGGCTAAAAATCCCCCCTCAAACAAAACCAAAAAAAAACCTAGAAAAACCTACAACTCTTTTCACGGTCAAAGACGTGAAACCACCTTAAAACCAGGTGTTCTGAGAACAGAAAAGTGACAACATAAGAGGCTTTCACAGTTGCTTGGTGTGAGTGACCAAGCATCAGCCAGTACAACCACAATTTAAAACAAGCCATGCCTGTTTGGGAACGACTTGAAGTACTTACAGTGGTATGAGCAGTTCCATGTTACAGTGAGAATTAAAATCTAAAAATACGGATGTAGAAAAAGCTGAACTCCAGGATTACTTGGAAGTATTAAAGAGGCATGGAGAAGGAAGCTCCCCCATGGTTTCATGACAACTTACATCTCATGAAAATTAGAGATATCTCTATTTAGTGTGACAGATTGTATGATCTTGTTATAGAAGGAGAAAGAAGCTAAATAAATGGCTAAAGGTTTCAGAGAAAACTTGTAGCAGGATAAGGACAGGACTCACAAGAACAGGCCACAAGAACAACATTCTGTGCCTGAACACTCATGAAGTTTTCCATTTATATTAAGAAAAACTTCCACCAGTAAACATCCTTATTCTGTAGGCAGGTTTTTTCTAACCTTTCACTGATGACATCTAACATGAAAACCATGTGGTGCTGCTGACTTGTACTCTCACAGAGCTGACAGACCCAGCACCAGAGTTTTGTAGGGACTCACAGTTTGCTTCCTGGCTATGTTGTTGAGACATTAGTTGGTCATTTTTTGTGTATCAAACAAACCATAAACACCAATCCTGTTTCAAGGGGCTCTGCTTGCACAAATGGGCTGCTCATCTGCACTTCTGCCACCAGACCATATCTCTTTTCCTGGCTGGAGTATTTTACACAGGTGGTTAAACTGGCCCATGCTAACATCAGCACATCCTGAATCCAATGGCATTCCCTCTCCCCACTCAGCAGACAAAACTGGACATCCACACCAAAAAATGAAGGTTCAAGTCTGCATCCAATTCAGCCACTGGAGGATCCAAGAGCCCAGTTCTACTCCCTTCATGCTGAGGACAGCAGGATTTGAAGAACTGGCTGGACAAGGCTGTTTATTCAACTGGGTTACTCAATAGGAGGCTTTGCCTCAAGTACTATCAGGTCAGGAAAACCAAGTCCTCTGTACCACGGAAGTGGTTTACCAGACGACTGGCTGCACTGTGCCAGCCAAATCAAGAAAGGTCACTTTTAATACCTTCCTTAAAAAAACCCCAACCAACAAAACAAAACATTAGAGGGTGGTCCAGAAAAATATGACCCATTAAAGTGGGAAATAAAGAAAAAATTTCCAGAGGAATTTTTTTAAAGTTGTTGAACGCCAATGCATTCAGTAGCATTTGTACTAAAAATAAGAGGTACAAACCTCTGATCTGTTCCTAGTCCCTTCAATTTTCCCCCAGGAAAAAGTCAGGGTAAGGCCTTGCAATGCAGGACACACCACCGTGCTGAGCAGCAGCTGCTCCACATGTTCCTCTAATACCTCTTCCTCCCGAAGTGTGTTCTGTCAGGCACAGGATATGATCCCACCAAAGCCATTCATCCTTACCGCAGCACAGGGAGGTATTAAATTCCCTGGACAGGCTGACTAACGATACAGCAGGCTGGGAGGGCCCCAGGTGCTCAGGGCAGAGAAGGTAAGAGCTCCTCCAGCAGGGCCATGATCTGCTGCGAAGCCGGTAATAAACAGTGCGACACGAGCAGCTCAGAGCAGGACCTGCTCCAGCAGCCTTCGTTCTGCAGACGGACAAACAGGGATATTGGCTGTTTCTCCTCCCAGCTCCTCAGCTTTGACAGCCAGGGACAGGGTGCTGGAAGAGCACAGTGTCCCCAGCCTAGCCGCACATCTGCCACTAAGATGTCGCAATTCACTGCCCGGCTCGTTAACGCAAATTGAAACCGATGAGGTTTAACACGCCAGGCTGCGAACTGCAGCACATGATGCATGGACATGGCAAACCGCCCCTTCTGCAGGGATGCTGGCACTTGGCACAGCATCAGGAGGACTGTGGCTACCTCTCTGCTTGATCCTGCAACGCCCAAAAGCCACAGGTCTCGGTCACTGCTGCTGCTCAGTTTTGTATTTCCAACTACCATGAGCAGCAAATCTGCTTTAGTGAATTGTTCCAACCTGCACTTTTTCTCAAAAACACCAATGCAAGCAACTTTGTGGAAAATGAACAGTTAACCTGGCTAACGCAGACCTGAATGGATTACTAGAGCTCTGCAGAACTGTTTTTCTGGGATAAAAACAGCTCTGCTGGGATGAAAGCCTTCATATGCCAAACTCTATTACAGCTCAAATGGGGAACATGTGCTATCTCCTCATGGACACATGCTTATTTACACCAACCCAAGGAGAGCCTTCGGTTCAAAACGTTCACATGTGAGCACTGCTCATCCACCAGCAGCTATGGGAATAGAAGGAATATCCACCACACAGACAGGAGGAGGAATAATATTCCAGACTGCCATGCAGTCCTTCAAGTATGCTGCATGTCAGCACTTCACAGAGCTGATGCTGACCACAGAGAGTGTCTACATGGGAGGGAAAAGGAAGAATCAAAGCACCGTAAGCTGGAAATACGTTGCCTTAAATAACGTGGTCAGAATTGTCTCAGTTACAACCCATTTGCTAGAGCAGACAGAAAAGTATTTCATCACTGAATAAAAGCTGGTTATCTCATTGGAGGTTTTAGAGTGCTGAGTCTGATAAATAGGAAACATGGTGTACTGGTTCCCTGTATTTTCGTACTAAAGATTTTGCTGTCAGCCTTGCTGTTAGAAGAGTAAAGCTCTCACAGGACAAGGGAAAATTGGGCACAGTCGGCTGCTACCATACTTGATTACTTTAATTTTTTTCTTCTGAAGAAATTTAATGGCACAGAATCTGTCATCTATTAGATGCTGGCAAGAAGAGCCTCAGCAGCCATGCTCCAGACCCACACGTCAACTTCTGCACAGGATCTAAAGAGACACTGCTTAAAATAGATTTGTTAAAAAACAACATTTTCCGAAATCCAACGCCAGTAGAAATGTTTCCATGAAATTAAAACAAAAATCTGTGGAAAACTACACTTTTATGCTAACATTTCTCTGCAGCATTCACAAAGCACAGCATTGCAACACTGCTACAGCACACAACAATCTAGGGAAAAAATGAAGGAACTGGGGACAAAGCCCATATAAAAGTGAAAGTGCCTACCCGTCTCCAATGATCACGCTGAAATACTGTAGAGAAATCAAAACAGTAGTTAAAAATACTGCAGAATAGCTCAGAAAGCATTTTGTCCCTAATATTTACAGGATTATTAGCAACAGGTGCTGACTTTTCTGATTTGGCAAAGAGATTATCTTTCAAACATAAGGGACAAGAATTCTCAGAATCTCTTATTAATGATCTGTTAGATTCTGCTCTAATTTAACTCTACTATTTTCTCCCTTAAAGTGTTTCACTACTGATCTGTGTTACACAGTTTGCTAAAGGAATAAAGCTGGTTTGCCCCAGCCATGTCAGAATCTCAGAGTCTGTTGTAACTACACATGATGACCAGAGCTCACACTGGTGACCAGAGTTCAGAACTGCTCAGTTCGACTGCTACTGCTCGGCCTCGTGCAGACCAAGTACCTCAGCAAGGTTTGGACACCTGGAGCCTACCTTGCCGTCGGAGGCAGTGTTGATCCTGTAGTGGTAGACCCTTCCCTCGTAGCGCAGGGAGATGGATCTCTGGCCGGGGCTGCTCTCGCTCTCCCGCACCAGGAAGCTGCCGTTGATGCCGCTGCTCAGGAGGTACTCGGCAGCGTTCCGTGACACCGGCCCGTGGTACCAGGAATGCTTCTCCAAGCTGTTCACCGGGGTGATGTAGTTGCTGGGGACCCAGCCCTGCCCGTTCTTGGTCTGCGCCTCGCACCACTCCCCATTGTGATTGTAACCCAGCACACGGAGCTTTTCACCTTGGGAAAAAGAAAACGTATTTAGACATGGCAAGCCCGGGAGCTGAGGACAAAGATAGGTTCTTTCTGCCTAAATAATCTCCTATAAGACTAGGTATCTGACTCAGCAGGGAGCATGTGTTTCTCTTCAAGCTTGAGTGGACTTCTCCAAGCCAAATAAAGTCACATGCTTCAGATTTTTAGGCTCTCCTGCAGTTCTGCACCAGCTCCAATACTGCTCAAGTTTAAAAAATGAATCAAGCAAATTTTATTTGAATTGAGTTGGCTTGTTGGAGCTAGGAAAGAACTAGAGTGAATAAACAATAAAAAAACCAATTTCAGTTAGGATGGTAAGTAGATGTGACTTGGAGTACATACAGTGTTTTCTTACTCAATCCTTCTGGTCCTTATATCTGTACAGTAATTTTTCATACAGGGACTGTGTTTTGGAGAATTGTGAAAATAACAGGCCAGCCTCCAATACCACCTTAGTTTAATTTCTCAGTTCGAATTCTTGCTCCTAATGAAGACTTTAGTTTTGACAGACCGTTTCTTGCCTAATGCAATAAAAAGAGACAGTTATAACCTTTAAAAAGGTTATGACTTTGTGAAATACTTGTATTTGTTTAACATGATCTCCCATAGTAAAAAAATTCCACAGAGTTTGGTGTAAAACTCAATTATTTCACAGTGACTTTCCTTCCTACACCTTCTCTCACACGTCCCATGGAATTCTGGCCAGTGACCCTTACCTTTAGTTATGCTGAGAGTGTTGTCCCCGCTCGCCACAAAATCATACAGTGCAACAAAGAGATGGGGGTCATTTTCACTAGGGCAGGACAGAAGGTTTTCCTTGGAGTTCCAGCGAGCTGCTTCGCTCAGACCCTGCGGCTCAAAGTCTGACACTACCGGTCTCTGAAGGGCTTCTGGAGGAGAAAGAGGGAGAGAAAGGAAAAAGCAGGTTCATTTTGGCTGATAAAAGCCATCTGGCCAACCCACACACTCTGACTTTCAAGTTGCATTGTTTCATGACACGTGTGCTCCTCGTGCGTCAGAGGACAGACAGGGACAGTGCCTTAATGCAGATCTCCTGCCACACAGGCAGGACGCTCTTGTTCCAGAGCTGTCCCCAGCCTTCCCAGAGCCCCCAGCTCCTGCCTCCCAGGACATGCAGGAGAGGGAAAGCCCCTCTCCATCCCTCCAGTCAATGCAGCTCACGTAGGCTGTTTGCTGCCTGTAAATCCTTTGGCTCACACCTAACTGCTGGAATGGTTAGATTCGAAAACAAACCCAGGACCTTTAAAAGGTAAATCCCTTAATTATCCTATAAATGAAATGGCCAGAACGTGCAACAAATGGAGCCAAGTAAGGTGAGATTTGTAAGACATGGTATTTAAGAAGGAGTTAGGTCTTTCTGTTCTTCACAGTATTCTTAATAATTTCTCTTCTTATTTGAGGACAACGCAGTGTCTTTTTTGTTGCCCTCTCTCCTGCTCATCACTCTCAAACCAGAGCAGTGTTGAGCATACTTCTACATTTTTAAGAACCCTGAGACACCTCTAAAGACAGAGATTCCTGAAGACTGAACTTTACAGGTGAGTAAAAACCAGCCTGCAAAGTTTTTTGTACACCGCAGCACATTAGGCATGTAATATTCAGTAAGTATCAGGCAAGTCCAAATACATCAGGGAATTTTACTGCAGTTGTTCCTGCAAGTCCTTCCCTTTGGAGCATGACTCTAGATTTTGGAGCAGAAATGCTCCAGATAATCGTGCTCCCTCACTCTTTAACACACTCCCCCCAGAAGTGCTGGCAGCACCATGCCTGGCCGTGCTGGCACAGAGCCAGGACAATATGTTGTGAAACTGTTGTATTTTGAAGGGTCATTCTCCATCTGGATGAGTTTGTTGAGCGAGGTCACAGCGTTGCACACAAACCATTGCGTCAGCGCAGCTCTGGGGACAGGAAACACGGCACTGTCACATCAGCCCCCTGTGCCACGGAACTGCCCTTCATTACACAGCATCAGCCCCCGTCTGCTGAATCCCTCCTCGGCACAGACAGGGCTCTGGACAGAGAAATCCCATGACGAGTGTTTCCTAGACTGTCAGGTCACCTGGCAGCACAGCACTCCTTTTATACCTGCAATACTCAGTAGCACTCTGCTGCTATACAGATGCAATCCCGTCAAAATACGGTTTTAACGCTACTGTTTGTTTGCCCTGGAAACCCAATATAAGCTGTGCCAGCAAACAAGTGAAGAACTGATGCAATTGACACCAGAAAAGGCATGGAAGTTTAGTGTGGATTGGGACATGTCCAAAATACAATTCCCAGTGGGGAAATGCTAAAAAAAAAAATCCCACCAACCCCCCAAAATTCAACCCTACAAATCCTAACAACACACATTATTTTCCAATATAATCTATTATCTTTGATAGTGAAAGTGCAAATAATAGTGGTGGCCACTATTTACCCAAAGACAATCTGGCATCCTTGATGTGTTGGTCAGGTGACCACTGGTAAAGGCTCTCTGAGTGGTTATTTATGTACATGAGTACTACTGTACTCTTTGGAAAACATATATGATATATGTGAGCAAAATAGCAAATACAGACATGCTGAGCCTGTTTTCCTAGCCAAACTGTAACTGCAGGGAGATATATTTCCATAGTGAATCAGTGCAGTTAAATAACTCCACTTTCTAAATGATTCCACCAACAGAAAAAGTCATAGTGTGTTGGGTGGTTACTTTAAAGCACCTTGACATCCCGGCTTCCCCTTTCTGTGTCCTGCAGGAGAATATATCTTAATAGTCTGCATTTCCCTCAAGAGTGACAATGAGAAAAGAAACAGAAAATCCACTTTCAAAAATTAAGTTATAATCATTTTACCATGAAAACACTTTGATCCTGTCAAGCCCATTAAGCTCCCTTATCAAACACAGGGCACTGCAGTGACTGGAGATACTCCAAGGAGTTACACCATCAGTGAACACCTGGAACAGACAGCAGAGAGCTGCAAGTGGCAGATACACAACCCCAGAGGCAGCAATGCTGTGATGCTCTCCCCCAAACATGGGACAAACCAGCACTCGCTGCTCCGTGGAACAGACTGTAACCTCTGTTAGAAAGGAAAATGCCTCCCACACAGGGCACTGATTCTACAGGAAGGCAGGAAATCCAAGGAAGGCTCCCCTCCAACTCCAGCGGAGGATGGCTCAAGCACAGACAAGGATGGGGATGCGGGAGCAAAGCCAAGCGCTCCACAAGAATCCCCGCCTTGTGCCCAGGCCACGGCGAGGCTGGGACTGACTCATTACACGCGGATGCCAAGGTATGTGCTTCGATTCAGCTGTGAGACAACACCGTGCCAGCTGCCAACAACACCCACGAGCTGCGGTACGGGAGTCGGGGAAGGCTGGTTTTGCTCGATGACATTCCTACAGACGTTGACTCAGTGATAACGCCTGCAAACCCAAGGACGGGCAAGAGCAAGGGCTGTTAAATGCACACACAACAACTTGCTAAGCTGGAAAACCACACCGGTCCCCCAGTGAAATCAGAGGATACTCATACCCAGACAGAGTCTCTCCCAGTCTGACCCCCCTGTGCAGCCACAGGCACCCCAACAGAGGGGCAGGCTGTGCGTGAACATGCCATGCAGGAGAGCACAACAGGGAGATGCCAAACACAACTCTTGGGCTGAGTGAGGCTGGTTTTTCCAGAAGGCAGGAACCCCAAGTTAAGAATGGGGTGGGGAAGGTAATGAATGAAGCCTGAAGGGTGTCCAGAAAGGGAGGATGAGGCCCCGAGTCAACACAGAGAAGAGCATAAAAGGAAGAGCAGAACTGTGGTGACCCGAGTGTAGCAGAAGCTTGATAGACCGTGACAAAACACACTTTTAAAGGTCTGGGCCCCAAGAGGAGACTGTCAGCAGACTGAGGACACAAAACCATGAAGTGAGAGAAGCAGACAGGACACGTCCATCTGGGAGCCACGTACAGCCGGCTGTCAGCAACGTTTATCCCTCTGAGCGATTCTCCAGCAAATCTGCCCAGACATTCCAGTCCTTCAGAGCAGGAATTAGACATTGCTGCTCCTACATATCGAGGGTCTTTTTCAACTCACAGCTTCTTCACCTCCTACTGCTGGTTTTAACTACAATTTTACAGCACTGCTGAGATCTTCAGTGGGCCAGATTCCTCCTAATAAATCAGCCTGGCTGCTGTACCTACAGGAGGCCATCCTGGCACGGCGATGGGGCAGGAAGCGAGCGTAATTCAATTTGTTATCGCTGCGCTGTCGCTCCTTCCACACATCCACTTTGTCTTGTGCTGCATCCCAGCAAGGCTACAATTTATTACTCTGATCATGCCGTGCTCTGGATGACACCTGGGTTCCTGATAGGAGTCCTAAAGCAGCACTGTAATTCAGTTCTCCACTAACACCAACTAAATGATGACTCTTAATTAAAGCCAGGCAGAATTTGAAATAAAACAACAGCAGCTTGTATTTTGAGGCATTAGCCATAAGAACGTCATCATTTCCCCCCTAAATTAAGTTTTTACCAGAAGGTACTCATGCTTGTACACTAAAAGGTTTCATAAGTGTAACTATCTCCTGCTCATTACTGTTTATACAAAGCCATGAATCATTGTTAGGGGCTGTGTGAGAAGTTCTCAGATATGAAAAATTCTGGTCTAGATCAACGCAAGCAAATTTCCTTCACAATGTAAGGGAAGGGTTGGAAAACAAGCAGGAGCGCAGAATTACACTCGGCTCCTCCATAGCTGACTGTGAAGCAGTCCCGAGGGAAGGAGGAGACCTCCTGTCTCCCTACAAAACAAACATCCTGTGGGCTTACAAACTGTGCTGGCATTTTTTCCACGAGGTTTGTAGAGCAAGGGAGTGCAGAACACATCCAGTAACCTCTTCGGAAGCACAGCACATGCCACCTAAGCCTTCTCCTTTCTCTACATTCTCTCTCCTTTTCTTTTCCCCTGGAAGAAATTACGATAAATGGCAGAATAGCAATGCAGATTTAATACTTCCAAATGTTCCGGACTCTGAGCACATATGATGGAGCAGCTGCCTCTCTGTTCCAGTATTTTTCCTTAGTGGCCCTCACGGATTCCCTATGCCTGATGGAATACGGATTTAAAAACAAAATTAAAGAACCTGTAAACCAGATCTTTCCAAACAGAAGGAAGGTTTTGTGATTTATTTCAGACTCATTCCTTTAGTGAGATCAGGCTCAGCCTCTCCCGCCACCCACTGCACAGCCCAGGCCACAGGCCCTTCTGCAACAATGGCAATTGCTGGTTTTCCTGCTATTGGCTAATATTTGCAAAGTCCGCCTTCTTAGAGCCAGCATGAAGATAAATACCGCTTTTTAAACATTGAGTATTTATACACACAGATGAAGAAGTGCAAAAACCGATCCAGCCTCTCCCAACCAGCCCCATTCCCCTGAGCTGGACCCCCCAGCTGTGCTGCCCTATTTCCCCTCCTGCATGCAAGGCACCTTCCTCCTGCAGACAGGCTGTGCTCCCTCCACATGGACACCAGGAATCTCCAGCGTTCCAGACACTGACCATCAAGTCTGCTGAATGCCAGCATGAGAGAATAAGGGCACCCATGGCTCCTGCTGAATTGTCCAGGCTCTAACAGACCCTCACAGCCAACTGCAGCGTCGAATCTCGTCTGAGCACCCCTGGTGATGCGGCATCTCCCACTCCTCCAAATGATGATTCCATCATCTCAGAGCATTTACTGTTTTTTTCTGTTTTGTTGGTTTGTTTGTGGGTTGTTTTGCTGGGTTTTTCTGCAAGTGCACTCTTACACAGAACTGTAAGATCTACCTGAGCTTATTCACTGAGTTTATTCCATTTATAACCCCTTAGTGACATGGCAAACATCTTTCTCCAGCCAGCTAATCACAGTTGTACATGGATGGAGTGGAACAGTGGGTATGGCAGAAAGTTGAACTTTATTCCCAAATCTGCCACTTACTTCTGCCTGACCTTAGACAATAACCTCTGTGAGAGGAATGGAGAAGAGTAACCAGATTCATGTGAACTTCAACGACACTTCAGTATTTCTGACAACTTCACTTTTATAGCTTTTGGTTTTGTTTCCTTAATAAAGGAGCAGAAGTAGGGAAGCGCGCCCGATTCTGAGCCCCGGGCAGGGAAAGCACCAAGCAAGAATCATCAAGATCCACTGTTATATTCCCTTGTTTTACTAAGCAGACTGCTTAGTGAAAATAAAACACAGACTGCTCAGGGAAGGACTGACATATCCGTGGATGATCTGTTTTAGGTCTGAAAACAGTTACAACTTTTCCTGTGAAATGATAATCCTTTCCTCACCACATCCCATGGGAAACTGTAGTAAGCACCATCAGCCAGATTTTTTAGTGACGACGGGACAAATAAGAACCACTGGAACGAGCACATAACTAAGAAGCCAGTACAAAGCCAGAAGTGTGTATAATAGCAAGAATTCTACTGAGTGGTGGTAGATGAGAGGCCATGAGGTAAGGAGCAGAAAATAGCCAAGGAAGAGAGGAAACAAACAGAAGGGAGGCAGCAACTCCAGGTTAATGCATTTTCTCTTCCCAACAGGGTGACCAAAGCCCTGCCTGCTGATCCCAGTGACACTGGGGCAGATGAGTGGCTGTGCTGCCGATTTAGACTGGCTTAATACGCGCCCAAATGCATTACAAAAGTCCCTCTCCAGGAACAGGGAAATGGCTACAGCCTGCCACTCCTCCCCAGGCTTGTCTACTCTAGCTGTAACGAGACACGATAAAAAAAAAAAAAAAGAAAAAAGAATGCCAGTCTGACAGCTGGCAAGAGAGGAGCCTTTTCAGTTAGAAAACAAAAAGACTTTACTAGTGTCCCCAAAATGTTCTTTTTAACTTCACAGAGAACACTGACAGGTTTTAAACAAGGCTTTTGCCTTTCAGTGGTAGAGCCAAGCCCAAAAAGGCAGCAAGACTATTTCAGCCCCTATTTGGGACATGGGCACGTTCTGTTTTCCTGATCAGATTGGCAGCAGTACTCACTGTGCCTCTTCCCTTCTACTCTTTACCCTTTCTTGGTGTGAAGTGGGTGAGGAATTATTCACTTTGGCAAAGGCAGAAAGGAGAAGGCAGATGAGAGAAATTCAGATCTGTCACATTTTAAAATAATATTTACTACTGAGAATAGAAATGAGGGCAAAGAAATGCCCAGCTCAAACATCAATATGAAAACTCAATCATTGTAAGAAGCAGTTTGAACTTATTTTTGATCAAGTTAAGAGAAGACTTCAGCGTTTTCAGGGAGCAGGACAGTCTGCCCTTGCACAGCAGCACACGGCCATGGGCCACAGCACCTGCCAGCCCTCCACACCACACGGAGGATCTCCAAACAACCCTCGTTCCTGCAAACTAACAGAGCATAAAAGCCTTTCAGAAGGGACCACCATGAAAAGAAAAACCACATTTCTGATTACTTAGTCAAGGGACATGTACACCTACACATGTGCCTGACACCAAATCAGCCTTACACCAAATCCAGACTCAGAATAGTATTCTCAAAAAGTGTGTTTAAAAATACAACAGATAGACTTGATTTTTGTTACATCCCATGCTACTCATCAACCCAGAACCGAATTCTGTTAACATATGAATACAAAAACAAGGAATTAAGTAAAATTTCATCCATCCCCCTGGCTGCAACCGGTTTTCCAAGCACCTAATGGACCTTTCAGGCTTTAAGCGGTTACATTTAAGGTTTCCTAATCTATTATAGTACAGAAACTTTCAGCTTTCCATACAATTAAGAATAACAACAGCAGAGCTAATCCTCCAATGATATCACCATCATCTCATTAATTCTTTCAGAAGCTTCACAGAGGCTGAGTGATGTGCGTGGAAATGGACCGGCTGTTCACAGGGATCCAGGAGCAATGATCCGAAGTTTCTGACCCTTGACACAACCCTGTCCTCTTCTCATGATCTGCCAAGCTTAAAATAACAAATCCATATGTAAAAACTTGTTACATTCCTAAGGGCAACACAAGCAAATGGATTTCACTTGTGCTTTTGGAATTCAGGAGTTTGGGACAAGCCACCACCATTCTTTTGGAGGAGTCCTCAACAATGATTTCAACCTCATAGTAATGTTTATAAGAAATCTGCCCAGGAATACATTCAGCTTTAGAAAGCAGTAACAGAAAATTCTGCTTTTTTAAACATTTTTTTTTTTCTTCAGATAAATATCTCACCCTGCCCTCCAGGAGTTCCCCAATCAATTATGGGAGTACTGGGCTGTCTATGTCCTGACTGCCACATGAAGGTTGCAGTTACCACATTTGTACAACCTTTAACACCCACTCTGACACTGCCTTTGGCTTCGTCCCATGCTGAGCTGAGAAGTGAGACTGAGCTACTTTGAGACATCATTTAAAAGTCGTTTCAACGTGCATTTCCCATTAAAAGAAAAAAAATTAATACGCAACCACAGTCTCAGGGAAGCAGAAGGTGGAAACACTACAATATTAATTGTGTCCAACGTTCTTAACTCATACTGCCTACACGGCCAAGTCAAACCATGCTCTAATCCTATTATGCAACTGCATTGCAAACTGGGGAGGGGGGGAGTGGTTGTAATGAACACAAAAGAGAAAACTTGCGAGAAAAGAGTCAGGGCAACACCCTTGTAACATCATCCTTTAGTATTCATTTCTGCAGAGGGAAATGAGGCCCCAGATGCTTTGCCTGTTCTCCCAGGGCTGTGTTGAAAGATCCAGTGGCACAGACAGGAGGCCCAGCACAGCTTGGAGCTCCTTCTCAACACACAGCCTGAGCAATACCAGAGGCAGGGGACACAGACAGAGGTTTTGTATACTTAAAAGATCACAGAAGAATTCACTCACATAAAAACATCAAAATTACTCATGCATCTGCCCACCATTTGGTTTCTGAAACTTTAAATAAGCAGAAGAAGTCCTCTGGAAACAGTTCTTTGATTTTAGAGAACAGAAAATTCCTCAGAGTCACTGAAAGTATCCAATAAAATACAGACTCTCGATCCAAAACTTCAAGTGAGTTTGCCACGAGCAGCCATTTGTAGATTTTGAGATTCCTAACCTATGAATTTCCGAGGGCCGTTTCTGCACTGAGTGTCTGAGAGTTGAGCAACAGCGACTTGCGATAGGCCCCTGGAAATCAGCTGCTGCCTTTCGTGCCTCTGATTTGATGAGTTAGCACGGTCCTCCTGGCAGGAGGATTATTTTTACTGAAACAACATCCAGCAACACAAAAGAAGTTGAAGGAGCCCGGAGCAGTGGGATGGACACTGGGAGCGCAGCGAAGGGGCTGAACGGAGGGACCACAACGCTGTTCCACAGGCAGCGTGTGAAGCCACGTCAGGGTGAACATCTTGCTTGAGGTCACTCCAAGCAAGACCTCAGCCCAAAGTCCCCCCGCCCAGCACGGTGCCTCTGCCGCCCAGGCTTTCCATCCAAACCAGTTGAGTCCGTATGTTTAACATCTCAGTGCCTACAAGTAACCACGGGTGTGACTCAAAAATCACTTTTTAAAAGCAAACATGCAAGAAAATTCAGTTAAATAAATGCCTGTGGAAAGCACACTAAGAAGGGGGATAACCAAAATGAACCAAGGCATTACGTATTAACGCACGCTGAAAATATTTTACCGATGGACTCATCTAAATTTTCTTCTTGAGTATGGAGTTGGGTTTTTTCACGTCCAAACTAAAGAAGATTCCCCCCGCCCCCCAGGAAAAGAAAAAAATAAAGCAGAGGCCTGAAGATAGGGATTTGTTTATGGGCTCGGCAATAAGATCACTTGACATTTTACAACCATAAATGGTAGAGCCGCGCTCCCTCTGTAACTGCATTAATGAAAGGCACCTGGGTCCGCACGCCGCCGACACCGCTCGGTTCTTCACCCCCGCATGGGAAAGCCCAGCCTGAACCTGGCCGGCTCCAAACATCCCCCCAAACCTGGCCCCAGCTTGCAATCGAGGGATAAAACTCGTGTCCGGGACGGTGGTGATGCGATCGGGTTGTGCCCCCCGGGAGCACGTCCCAACCCCGGCCCCTGAGGGTACTCACCTTCCAGGTAGCAGCTGGAGGAGGAGGAAAGCCCCTTCTTCGATTTGCAACCCACCAATTTCAAGCAAATCTCCAACATTTTCATTTGTTAGAGTTTGGCTTCGGCTGTCTGGTTTCCCTTCCCCCCCTCCTTCAGCTTCTTCTGTGTGGAATTATCCGTTAGAAGTCTAAATTTAAAAAAAAATCTAAAAAGATCCGGTAAAAGTCTAAAAAAGTCCAGGAGAACCCTAAAACAACATGTCCAGGAGAAACCTAAAACAAAATATCCATGAAAATTCGACGAAATCCAGCGCTCCGAAAAGCATTACAAGGGCGAGCCCGAGAGGCGGAAAATCCAGGGGCCCCGCACCTCCTCTCCCGGGGAGTTAACTCCAGCCATCTTTTCCCTCCTTCCCAACTCTTTTGGCGGGAGAGAGAGGGTGGGAGGGGAAAAAAATAAAAGAAAAAAGAATAAAAGCAGAAAGAAGAAAAAAAGCGAAGCCAACCAAGTTGGGCAGAGTCAGTGGTGCCGGCCGTGCGCGGCAGCCGCCGGGCGCTGCTGGGGCTCCGCTGCCAACAAAGGGCCCCTCAGCCGCCGCCGGCCTCCATGACATCAGGCAGCCAGCAACGCCCTCGCTCCTTAACCTCCTCCTGCCTGCGCCTCTCCCAGCGCCGCGGAGGCCGAGGGGGAAACCAACAGGTTTGAGAGAGCGGGGGAAAGGCGGGATGGAGGCGCGGGGCTGCCGCGCTGGCGCTTTGTGCGCGGCCGCACCGCCCAGGGAACCGCAGGCGCTCGGCAGAGTCTTCAAAGCGCGTCATTTCACAGCCCATTAAGGGGCTGTTCAAACATACCGAGAGCGATGCCCATTTGTAACCCGGCACGAAAACGGCGGGAGAGCTGCAGCTCCTTCCCAGGGATCCTGTCTTAGCATCTCTGCGCTAATTACAGGCACAGGGATTCAGGTTTCGGCTAATGCGGTTACTCACGCAGGACGCTGCTCTGCTGGCACACGGGCCCAAAAGTTCTCACTCTCCCACTACCTACTCTTCTTTTCCCCTACAATCTGTGCTCTTCCCCTGCATGTTTCTCAAGGCTACTCACCAATTAATGCTCTCTGGTTATGCATTTTTTATAGACTGTTTTCTGGCATTATTGTGTGTTTCCTTTTTAAAACAACCATCATTTTTGTTATCTATCTATCTATCTATCTATCTATCTATCTATCTATCTATCTATCTATCCATCTATCTGTCTACCCATCTCTCTCTAAAGGAGATAGCATGTTGGGTATGTATACAACTGCATTATTTCCACTCAAAAATGCCCTTTCACCTCTCAGAGCTTGGGGTGCTTTTACTGCTTGGAGCAAGAGGTGCTCAAGGGTGCAGAGTTCATTAGGAGTACAAGACAGAGAGCCTGGGGGAAACGGCCTGGGAAGCTGATCCCAGCACAAACCACACCACGACGTGTGGAGCCCTTGGTGTGTCACACACAGAGTCAACAGAGCAGCAAATCTTCATTTTTGTCCCTGAAAACTTGCCTTCACATCTGACAGTTTATTTTGGCAAGGTTACTGACTAGTGCTCGTGCTCTTTTGCCCTCCAACGTTTTCAAACATTGAATACTTTAGGGGAAACTCTGCATGCTTCCAGCATCTGAGGTCTGTGCCTCCGAAACAGCAAACATTGCTCAGACTCTTTAAACATTATTTTACAGCATCACTTTGCCTCAGTCTTCTGATCCATGGGGTGAAAACACGAAAGACAGCTGGGAAAAAAATCCTTGATCTCTCAACCCATACTGAACTGCAATAAGAGCATTCACTTTTTTTTTTTCCTTCAATACTACAAGTCACATTTCTAGCAAAGAAATAACAGTAAGGACAGCATGATGTTCAAAGCACTGTCATGCTTTTCTCAGAAAACATGAACATGGATATTCCCATTCAATACACCAGAAAGCAGGTAGAGAACCTCAACATTTCCTCAGTTCAGACAGTTCAGCAAAGAGCTGAGGCTCCAGATCCCATCCCCACTGCTGGCAGCCTGCGTGGACATTGGGAAGACAACAATACAGTTCTCCCCACCCTCTCCCGTCCTCTCTCCACTTCTCGAGAATTTCTATTTTATGGAAGCACCAGAGTTTTAAGAGAAACCAACACCTATCTACTTGTTCCTTGCCTGCCTAACAGGGAACTTGTGTGCAACTGCACTGGGGGAGAGAAAAAAACAAAGAAAAAAAGGAGTTAAACACAGATTTGGAGGAGAAAGGTTACATAAATCACCACAGGAGCTCAATCCTCACGTGCTTCAGCCCAGTGTCATGTTTAGGGAACTGGGATGAAATGAGGTTTTAAGAGCAGCCCAAGCATCCTGCATGCAACTTCTTTTCCATGTGACAAGCATCCCCATCCCTATCCCACTTCTCCTGCAGCTGTAGGAACACAGAATCCCCAAAGCATTCCCTGGCAGTACAAAGGCTGCCCCCCATGAACACCACCCAGCCATTACAATTAAGGTTAATACAATGAGTGCCAGCAGAATTAATGCGGATTACATTTGTGATGAACTCCTGGGGTTCTTATTCCTGAAGAAGAATGCCTCATCTCAAATTAAATTAACCCGCTTGCAGAAGAACCTCACTGTAGGAGAAACACATCCACTTGGGGAGTTAAACACAAAGAGCTATCCGGGATAACTTCCTCTGTAGATAAACAAATTAATTCCCTTTATGCTTCCAGGCAGACACGCTTGTGTGGTCCCTGTGCTACAAACATCATCCTTCAACGTTTCCTCTTTTGTGTCATGGCAAACTGAGCTGTAAATACTTTGAGCAAATACCCTCTGCCTTTCCTGAATGCCATGAAATTAACTGGTGATACAGAAATAAAAGCCATATTGGTAGTGTCACACAACCTCTGCCACTCTTACTGCTCTCAGTTATTAATCCCTCTCCCATTTGTTTGTCACATACACATCTTAGAACAAGATCAGTCATGAAATGTGTGCAGATTTCTGCACTACAGCAACTGATGCAACCTTCAACTCAGCCTCTCTGCTGTAGAATGGCAAAACAATTTGGTTGGGAGCAGGCTCAGAAAGTCTCCCAGCTCCTGCTCAGAGGGAGGCTATCTCTCTATAACAGGATTTTCCAGGCTCTATGCAGCTAAACTTTAACCGAGTCTGCTGGGCAGTTAAACCTTTTTATCCTCTCATACCTACCCAGCTTTGCCTTGTTGCAAGTTTCCAGTGTTGCTTCTCCTCTTGCTGTGCACCTCTGAGAAGAGTCTTTCCAGCCACCAGTTGGGTGGTTATGAAAGCACTGGGACCCCTTCCATCCCCTCTCTCCCGACCAGGCCAAGGCAGCTCCCTCGGCCCCGGGGGGCACTGCCGGCTCCAGCCCCCGCCAGGCTCCCTCCAGGGTCTCGGCATCTGCTACAGGGGAAGGAGCTCCAGATGTGGCTTCACAAGAGCCAAAAAGAGGGAAATAATCACTTCCCTCGACCTGCTGGCTCTATTCTCATTAATGCAATCCAGTATCCATTAGCCTTTATTGTTCATGCTCCTACAAGAGCATAAACCTATTTAGCCAACGGCCTTTATGTCTGAGCTGCTTCTAGCACGCAGATATTTATTCTTTACGTTCTTAATGCTACCCAGAATTTGAGGACAGATTTTTTTCCAAGAGAGAATGATCACACACACACACATACACGACAGCAGCAGCGAAAGGACTGGACTCCATGAACAGAAAGTGAGTTTTGGCATGATCCCACGTGTTAGCAGCTGGAGTGAATTTTGTTGCGATACCATTAAAAACAGCTTGAGTGTTCGTCACCCATTTAAAATCTCAGCTTAATTTTGTTTTCAAATCCTCTTCTGAAACATGGAAAGTTAACAGAGTTTCAAGTCCCAAAGTCTGGGCGTTTTTTGATAGGCACATTGAGCTGATTTGGGATGGAAAAAATCACTTGAAATAGAAGTATCACAAACTAGTGGTTAAAGCAAAGGAGTAAAGGAGTGTGCCAGAAAAAGAGCAAATTCTCGCTTACAGTTAAGTTACCTTGCCTTATCTTTCTCTTCTATAAATGCAGTTGAGAATTTCCCCACAGGTGATAAAGACTAACTCAGTGCCAGCTGTAAAAGTTATTTTGTCTCTGGAGCAACAAAATGTAGAATCACATAATTTATGAGATGCACTTTTCTTAGTAAGTGGTAAGATTACAGGTGATTTGGAGCATTCATAGGTCGCTGTCTTTAGGATTAAAAATAGGTCCAAGCCACAGAACACTCCCATGCTACACAGCTCTCTTCTGATGGCATTTTTCACATAGTGGAATAACACATCCTAACACCACTACCTGATAAAAAATGTGTGTATGTGTGTATGCAAATGATCAAAGAAGCCTATGCTGAAAACCATGAATGACCACAGCATGTGCTACAGATGCAGCTGTAACAAAGCTGGGCTTTGATCTGACAGCAAATTGTAGCATTGCCTGTTTTCCTGGGGGCTAGTCCTGCTTTGCTTGACAGGGTCCAGTTTTCCTTTGGATTTTCAGATCCTCCACCATTAAACAACTTCATCCACTCTTAGACACAGAGTGCCAAATGCTTGGGAAGACAGTGCTATCTATCAGATAGAGAGGACTAGCAGCTTTAAAATCCTGGCTACTAAACTCTACCTTTTTGGCATGTGCAGCACAAAAACTGTGGCGAAGTCTTGTAGAGCTGTTTGCAGTGAATGCAACAACTTCAGTGAGTCGAGCATGTTGAGTCATGAGAGCTTTGTTATGGTACAGAAATTCCTTATGCCAAAGAAAGCGCCAGCAGAAGGTGAGTCTGAGACTGGCAGGGTTAGAGGTGAGTGCACATCCCACACGCAGCCAGTTAAAAGCCACCTCAGATTTAAACAACTGTCTCCTGAGTCAATCACCTCTTAGTCTCAAGTGATTGTTCAGACACCTTGCAGCTACTCCAAAGGACAAGTGAAAACAAGTCTTCCAGGATACTCCAAGGTTCTTCACTTACCTGGCTATGACGGCACTGCACAAGAAGGCAATGACAGTTGGGATTTATTTGTAATATCTGCCACGTAATGAGCAGAGGGTGAGAAAAGTCCTTGCTGGTGTTTTCACACAGAATGTGCTCTACATCAGTAGAACTCTCCAAGTGTGTTTACACACACCTCAGGAGAAAGCCCAAGCGACCACGATACTGAGGGATCTCCAACTACCACTTACTTGGTGAGCTCTAGGAATCCATAATACCATTAGGAACGCACACCCAAATAAACAGGGCTGGCGTGGTTTAACCATCTGCCCAGATGAACCTTTGTGCCACAGATGTGTGTAAATGCCAGCCTGACTTTCTCCACCACTGCCCTAACTCAGAACCACTACACCAGTGCTGCCAGTGTCTCTCTTCCAGCTTTTTATGTAGAAACCTCTGTCTCTCCTTTTCCAATTCACACACAAAACATTTTTAGAGACTGCTGTTCTACCTTCCTGTTTAAGCTCTTCTCAAGATCCAGCTGACATGTTTACAACAGCTAGTTAAAATAGCACATTAAAAACAAAAGCCTCTTGCTGCTACTCTGACCATTCTACAATAGGTATTATCGTAAATAAAATAAAAAACCCCACAAATGGATTTGAACAAAGGCAAGTTAACACCTGAGGGCAAAGAGTGTTTTTCTTCCTTCAGTCACCATCCAGTACAGTGTGAACGGCCCTGCAAGAGTACAGAGGGATATCTGCACGTACAGGGAGATATTAAACACTTCTGGACTTACTAAGTCCCACTCTCATAAGTAGAAACTTCAAAAAAACAAGAAAAGCCAGGTTACAAAAAGTCCACTGTACACATCAACGGAAAGGCCAAGGATTTTGCAATAAAGCATGTGCATTTGTTGGTTTTTCTCCTTGATTTAACAGATGTTTGTTATTTGCAATTTTCATGAGCGAAGGAGGCGGCTGGGAAGTGGTGGGATTTCAGAGATGGGATGTTCAACTATTTGAAATTCCTTTCAAGCAACAGAGCAGAATCCTTATTTTTTTTTTAAGGTAGTAACAAGGCAGAAGGTACTACTAAATTCCTTCAATGGTGATCTGTCTTCACAAAGGACTAAATTCCTGCAATGGTGATCTGTATTCACTGTACTCATGTAAAAACACAAGACGGGTCATGAGCTCCACAGAGAATTGCTTGGAGTATTAGTATTTGAAGCCTGCAAGGTTAAATTCAAGTCCAAAGGGGCTCATCACACATCACTGAAAAAGTTTTGGGCCTCTTCCACTGAACGCTTTTTGAAACATCTGCAGGCAAAGAAAAAACGAAGATTCTTGCACTTTCCAGATCTGAAAAAAATAGAAGTGTACCTTAAAGACACAAAAATCGCATAAATGCCTACTGACTATAATGACTCAACTACCATTGTCCAGGCAGTTTATTAAGGTTGCAAAAGAGGGAGCAGGGACTGGAAGTTCCTGTGCAACAGGTAGAATTCCATGAGTTTAGGGATCCTGCTGAAGTTCAGTATTTTCTGCCAGCCCAGGGAAGAGATGGATCACAGACAGCCAGGACACAATCAGAAAACATACACGCTTGGAAAGGATCAGCAAATAAATTTTAGAGAAATATCTTTGCCAAATACTGACTCAGATCTTGAGTGGGAGCATTTCCATGTTTCTTTTAAATGAAAAGGCAAGGAAATGCAGATGAAAAAGTAAAGGTAAAAGAAGAGGTTAAAACGGGGAGCTCAGAGCTGATGACTTTGTGGGCTTTTCTTGTGTAAGTCCAAGCACATCCGCAGAAAGAGCCAGAGGGACCAGTGAACAGAGCAGGGAACAGGGTTAGTCCTGGCAGTAACTAAGTGGTTAATTTCTTCCATTCAAGAGCTGAAAAATCTGCCAAAGCAGAAGAGCAGGCCTCGGAGATCAAATTACACATGAGGAGGGGGTGGAAGGGGCGAAGAAGAAAAGAAAACAAGTATTACTGAACCACTGCCGCATGAGACCCAGCGGGGATTAGGGGGAACATGGAGGAGGAGAGGTTTATCCAGGGCTGGCTGTAAACACACGCCTGATCCATGCCCGCACCTCGCATTCCCACTGCGGGAACACTGACCTGTCCTGAGCCCCCGAGCAGTGGCCAACGTGGAAAACCTTCTGAGCATCAGCTATTGAATTCCAGTGATGGGACCAGCTGGAATTCCTTTCTCCAGCTGGCTCTCCCCACCCAGGCCAAGTGGTTGTGCTGCGTTTTCTCTCCCAGCTGGAGAGTTTAGGCTGGGGCACGGATCTATGGACGTGTCCTGCACACTTGCCGCTGCCACAGGTGTGGGAATCACCAAAGCACTTGAAAAGCAAAGGGATAAAAGCCACGCAGAGCACATAACGATGCACAAATAAACAAATAATCCATCAAACCTGGTAGCAATTCAACTCCTTTGCCTTGAAGTTGATCACACAAAGGAGGTCTCGCAGCCATATTAACGTTTTCACAGCCATTTCAGGGCAGGTGAAGGTTCCCTTCCCAGCCACACATCATTTCTGTCCTCACTCACCTAGGTTTTTTCACCACTGAATTCAGCAAAGATTACCATAATTTACTGAAATGCATAAAATTTCAAGTAACTCACACGGGAGAATAGGATAAATTCAATTGCAGAGATCATTTTTCTCCAGGGATCTAATCCTAGACAGTAAGTGCCTTTGAACAGTATCAATAGCAATGGGCAGAAACCTTTACAACATACAGATATTTTGACACTACGAGTGCGCTTTTTTCTCTTCTTTTGAATTATTTTTTTTTTTTAAAAAACCAAGGAAAAAACCCTCAGAAACCTGACCCAAACCCCCAAATGCCAGTGCCTTCTGCTCAGGAATTCCAGACGTCACTAATTCATCCACAGGGGAATACATACTATTTTGAGAAAGTAGTAGAAGCCCTTTGTAACTATAGAAATAAAAAAGCATCCATATAAGCATAAAACCCACTGTATAAAGCCATCTACAGTCACTTGATTTGAATTACACTATTTATCCACCCTCAGGATCTACTCTCAGCCTCCCTCAGATGTGCAGGTAAATGCCTGGTGCTCCATAGCACTAATTGCTTATTATTCCCAGTGAAAGAAATTAAATATATGCTCCCAGAAAGGAAAAGCTTCCAGTTAATTAGAACTGCCTGCAGCAATGGTTCCCTCCAAACAGTTCAGCGTTTTATTTTGTTGTCAGGACACAATATAAGAAGTTTTAAGAGTCCTGCTGGGACTATGACGTAAAGGTAGGACCAGTATTTTTTCCTGTGAAGGCTGGGGCCGACAGGAAGAAACTTCAGACAGAAATAAGCTACTTCACCATGAGGAAAGGCAAAAGTAAAATGTATATATACACCTCTGTCCTGGTCCAGCTGGAGCAGGGATGCAGGAAGAGGTCTCTTATTTACTCATGCACTGCTGAGCATAGATGGATGCAGTTCAAGTGCTAAACTCTCACAAAGGCTGAATGCTCTTTTCCAATTCCTAAACATAAAAACACATTGAAAGAAGCATTTAAATTTGGATTTTTTAAAAAAAAAAAGCTAGGGAACATTCCCCCTAGGTTGCACCATTAAGACAAAGCAAAAGACTGCTGAATTCGTAAGGGGCAAAAGTTATTAAGCTAAGCCCTTTCAGGATGAGTTTTCTTGGTATGGTTAATCATGCTTGTCATATCTGAATGTAGATTTAGAAAATGGCATAAGACTGTGCAATACCTCTGCATGTTTCTGCCTTTCCAGGCAAAAGTGGAAAGATAAAGGAAGGTGTAAAAAAGAAATCAGTGCTCCTGATCTCCAGTGACCCCAAAAGTTCCTTTCTATTCACTCCCTCTTTACCTGCACATCATTAATCAGAGCCATTCCCAGAGCAGGTATGTTACATGTGACCTGAGGTTTCCAGCTGATTCTGTCTACCCACATACCAGACAGAAAATAGGGAGAAGTGCCAAGTATCAAGGAATAACAACCACTGACATCCTCCAAGCCATCCCACCCTGCTCCAAAGGGTGAGCTAGACATTCCTTTCATGTCAGGCTCAGCTGAGTCACTTCACTGTTCAGGGACAGAAGAGGATCTTGAGGATGTGCCCAAATATTTAAACAAACAAACACAAAACTAAAATACCTGTGGCTGCTCTGAAAACTTACACAATGGAGCAGGGCAGGAAGCAGGGAAGTGCTACAGACAAACACTGAGATGAGCTGGGAAGAAATCCTGCTGACACGGAGTGAGGGTCTGCAGCCAGTTAACCCTATCTAAAGACAGAATGCCTCGGTCCCACCTTTCCCATCTTCTCCCTTTTGCTGGCATTGGTGCTCACACAACCATGTGGTGACCCAGTTCAAGAATGTGAAGACTCTGGACAGTGTATGTTCACACAAATAACGGTGCTGGCATCATGAGTGGGGCAGCAAAGCTGTTCCTGAATTCAAAATACTGAGTAAACCATCTGTATTGACAAGCTGTATAAACAGCTTAATCTTACCAACCTTTCCTACTGAGAGAGCTACAGACAAACCCCAAAGAAATAAATGTGAATATAGAACTGGACCAGCTATAGATGGACTTCATCAATCATTCAGAGACCCTCAAATAGACCACAGTTATTCCGTGCTGGGAGACGTGCTTCCACCTGAAATGGAAGTACTTCATCCAGCCTCGAGAAACTGGCTGCACTCCAGTCTGGATCTAGGGAATGCAATGCCTCAAATTCCTAGAGAGCTGTCAGATACCCAGATATGCAGCAGTGCTGCAATACAGACTACAGTCCCTGAAAACACAGCTTGGTGAGAAACCTTCTGCAGTAAGAAGTGTCCTCTGCAGCTCCACTCGAAGCCTCTCCCGATTCAGAGGTTGTTCCATGAAGTTCTAGATAGAAGATACCACAAGTCTGTAATTTAATTCACGGCTTCTCCTATTTCTCATTGACTGCCAGTCCATACTGAGGTCTCATGCCAGCCATATGCAAGTTCCTCTGCCTGCCCAGCCAAGTTAGAGATGTTATATTAAGTTATTACAGGAATAAAGACTAAAAGCTAGTGAACTAACACAAGCAGCCTGGAACATATAGGAGAAGGAAGGCTCTTGGCTTGAACTGACATCAGGCCACACATCCTCATTTCCTCCCTTCCTTGGTTCAGCTCAGTCTTTGCAAGTCCAGCGTGACCAGAGGATTTTCAGATGGTGAAAGAGCTGCTCTGTTCCCCTAATCCCTCCCTCCCACACACACAGCAATCAGGGTGCCAGGAGAACCTATTTTAAAATTAATCTCAAAGCAGAGGAACATTCATAGAAAGAATCAGGACTAGAAATCTTCAGCAGCTCTGGAGTCAAGGGGGATGAAGCAAGGGCACTGCATGGACAACAGAGGATATTGAGGAGGTGATACAAAAGGCTTTTAAGCCATGTAACTCACCAGTTATAAAACAGAAAAACCCCAGAGACCGTGTGATCATTTTTTTAATTCTACCTGAAGTGTTTATAAAGGACATCACAAGGTCACTGGGAGGTTATTGTTTTGGAAAGACCTGATGATAGCTTGGGTCACTTTTGCTTACACTGTCAACCCCTCAAGCAGGGCCTGGATTTTAACCAAAAAAATACTTTTAGGAAAAATAAAGAAATAAAATAAGGGAAAATTAACCATTCTGCTTCATCATATGAATAGACATCCCATGATTTTATTTCCAACTCTTTAGATTTCTCCTATCACTGTAGATTACCTGACTTGCATCTCCTTTTTTTTTTTTCCAAATGTAACTACCAGAAATCGACAAACTACAAATCAGGTCCCAGCCTCGGGACCCACTGCTAGAAGGTACTGCACGAATGTGAAACATTCAGTAACACACCCAACACACCAACTTCCAGCTTATAAACCACACTTCTCACGTACTTCAAGGGCACTCACATTCTTTCCATCGAGTGGAGCTGCCTCGTGGCTGGGGCACAGGGCAGGATTTTAAGACTCCTGACGTACAAGCTGAGGGAGGTTTTTCACAGCTCACCCAGGGTGTGCTCAGTATCACCAACACACCCTGCACCACCTGCGAAATGTCTGCACACATAGAAATTCTAACAGACATGAAAAGGAGATAGTTCCAAGCACAGCAGACCATTTTTTCTCCCCTTGCACAGAAACACTTTGTTTGCATCCAAGAGAAAGGAGGTTTTCACGTGTTGGAGCACCAAGAAGCCTATCCTGGGAGGAAAAGCAGGTATCCCAGATGGCAAGCTCTTCCACATAAATGTGCTGGGACTCCCTGGGGTCTCCTAGGACAGACAGATGAATAACAGAAGCATGGTGAGCTGAACAGCCTGGGGACAAAAGTGCTTCAAACCACTTCAGTCTTGAAAGCTTGAGGAGTCACCATTGTATTAATTGGAAAATACAAAGGCTTCCAGAAATGCCTGTGAACACTGATTGCTGCCCTTTTCTGAATCCACTCTCTTCAAGCTTCTTATAATATCATAAGAAAAAGCAAACATGAACAGCAATGAGGAACAGCCTATTCTGAAACCACTTCCAGGAACAGGGATTGTTTAAACAAAATACATTAAGTGAAACCATCTGTATTAAGGGTCAAACGCCATCTGAGGCTGAATGTGCAGAAATAGCCATTTTACAAAATTTGGGCAATTATCCCTTTGTTGTTTTTGTTTTTAACATGAATAATCAGTGTTTTGGAGGTGTTACCAAGGGGGCAAAGCTTGAGGAAGGAATTTAACTCCACAGCTCCCAAGCTGACAGAGCCAAAAAAATACTCCTGTTAATCTTGGTGCTAACATCTCCCAGCGTGCTGGGAGGAAGGTTTGCTCAATCCCATGTACAGAGCATCCTCTCCCCAAGCAGTGAGGGGTCCAGGGCGGGGGTCTGGCCTTGGATTGCTCCCCACAGGAGGGTCCTTGTCCAGCTGCCAGATGGTCATTTGATCTGAATCACAAGGGATGCTGCTTTCACAAGACTTGCTGGCAAAACAGAGGTGACAGAGGAGGCTCAGAGAAGGAAAAAAAAAAGGCGATTTAAAGCTACAGAGCCACCAAAGACGTGCTTTAAGTCGTTTCAGCAGGGAGCACTAGTGCTGGAACTCAGGGGGATTCAAAGATGGTTGGCCATTGCTGAGGATAAATACTAAGCTAAAATATTCGACATTTATGTGGAGCCTATAAATGGGCATCTTGTATGAGACTGACACGTTGTACTGTTTCAAATACATGTTGATCCTTTGCCACCCTAGATCCATCCAACTTATCTGAAACTTAACTTTAATCAGAGCAGCAGGGGAACCTCAGTGCCTCAAAGCAAAGGGAACGGAGCAGATCTTGGCCACTAAGCTCCTCCAAAGCAAAGGGAGTGGAGCAAATCTTGGACGCTAAGCTCCTCAAGTATTTATTTAATATAAAGTGTGAACTGGTATCACTATACAAAGGGGAAAGTGCCACGGAGGGAAACCTGCCCTCAGAGATCCTGCTCATTGCAACAACTACATCTGAGTATGGTCTTAGTCACCTGCTGTGGATTTGATAACATCCAGTTAACTGCAGAAATATTTCCGTATTCATCACTAGTGAAGTCAGACTGCAATCAAATGTTGCAGCTGCAAAGGCAAAAGCTCATTAATCTTTTTTTCTGGAAACCAAGAAGGATGATGATGGAAGGGAAACCTACGATTCATTTGTTTTCAACAAAACTGCCAGCAAGAAGACCAAAGGAATACCAATTTCTAATTTTTTATATTAATATTTACATGCTAACATGTTAATGCCTGCCAGCTCTTTAAGTGGACAAGTATTTAATTGATCCAACATAAATGTATATGCCAGTTATCAGAAGTCAAATTGCACAGCTATGATGTAATGAAATAGCTTTGCTTTATGGGAATGAGGTCACAGGTTTGAAATATGGCCTTAGGTATAAAAAAAAATATAGATTTTTCACAGAAGTCGCAAAACTGTAATGCAATTACTTGCCTAAGCCTAAAATTTTATAGAAATTTAAATTCAACACTAAAGATATAAATGAGTCATCGATTTGCATTAGGATGTCTGGGGACCATATCACTCTTCAATCAGCATGAACTAATGAAGCTTTCCTGATCTGAATAAAACAGCTAAACTGTAGTGCTGAGGTGCATACACATCACAGTCACAAAATGTTTTTATGTTCTTGATAATAAAGTGTCAGAATAGCTCTGAGGGAGCCCAGAGACTGAGCTGCCCCTGCTCAAAAAACCCCAAATGAATGGGAAAAGCCAATTTTTCTCATTTTTCTTCATCCTTGGCTCTCCAGAAACACATTCTTTTATTTACTGAAAAGTCACTCTGGAGTTTCATCTAACCTATAAAGGGCCAGGCCGCTTTGATGCCTCTTACCCTGCCCTGCTCAGATAAACCAACAAAGTTCAGCACCTGAAATTACTCTGTTCCAGCAGGGAAAGAGCCTACCTGGAGGGGAGATTTTTTTAGGACTTCTTGCTGTGTTCTACTACCTCTGCTGGGAGGAACAGCCTTGTTCTGCTGGCCTGGTAAACGAGGAAAACGGGCTCTCAATTCTGAAGCCGAACCAATAGGAAATACATGAAGCAGAAGACACTGTCTCTGACTTCCCTGCTAGGCCCTCTTTTCTTTGTACTTTTTCCCTCCAGAAATATACCATAAAGATTAATTCATCTGTGGGTTTGAGACACCCAAACACTAAATTGGTTCACACCCCTGAAAGCTTTCAAATAAAGCAACCAACAGGATCGTGATAGACCTTGGCTATTTCATCTACGACAGGAACCGAAAGCACTTTAAGGACAGTACACCTAACCCCTGAAATGTCCTGCTGTGGATCACTCCTGGGTTTGGAGGAAGGAGATATCCCATGTCCACTTTGTCTAGCTGTGGGTGGACACAGAGAAAGAGCAGCATCCACTGACAGCAAACCTCCCCACGGTGGTGACACTTACGGCCCAGCAAGGACCTGGGCACATCCTTACAAACCATGCAGGGTTCTGTGACAGGACCTGGAGCATCTCCTGGGCCAGATGAGCTGGGCCAAGAGCAATCCCAACACAGCTGCACTGCAGCAACAGCACAGCTCGTAATGCTGTGGAAACCATCCCAAATCTGAAGGCGGTTGAAAATGTTAAGGAAAAGGATGAGTGGGGGCCAAACCGAGAGGCTGCCCCCACCTTCCTTCCTGTCCCTCCCCATAAGTTATTCATTAACATACCAAAATACACATATCAATGAAGAATTCATAGAGATTCCCTGAATACCAAATTACTGAGTATAATGGCAAGGAGAACTTGCTTAACACCCTCTTCCAGTTCCACACCCCATCCCGGGTGGATCACTCATAAAGCTCCACTTGTATTTTACAGCAGCAAAGTCTCTCCTGAACCCCTTCCTCACCAATGCCTTCGGCAAGTGCAGACCATCTCTAAACAGAGCGGCAGGCACAAATGCTGTATCTTTAAATCCATCCCCATTTAGTTTTCCAAGTTTCTGTTTGAGCCGTTACAGCTCCCTCAGGACTCCACTGACTCACTGCATTTTCTGGATGACGCAAGCATGCTCTTCTGCACAGCTTCAAAACAGGCTCCAAACATTTCCAGGCAGAAAGTGGCCACCAAAGAACCATGAAAATTAGGTGTTCCTCCTGAGCAGGCATCACCCCATGAAGCAGGGGGCAAACTTCAGTTCCTATAGTTATAGCAAATGGATTAATCGCTGGCACTTCTTCTCCCCAGGAATACTTCTAGGAAAGCTTAAGTTTCCACTCTGAATCCTGTGGAAAATATTTTGGTCCTGACAGAACACCTACGAGCACTGGTCCACCACTTCCTCTGACCCATCCAGCTCTGCCCCTACTCCCATGGGCTTGTGGTTCCAGCTGTATTATTGAGTGCAAACCTCTGCTCTCAAGCTGCACTTTTTCAAAGCACCCTGAAAATTCAAAATCGCACTTAAAATTTTCCAAGCTGATTCCCAGTTTCTCAGTTCTATCTTCCCAGCAAGGGCAGACAGGTAAAAGAAGAGAAAATCTATTCCAGGGGGGAATGTTTAGGGAAAACTCCAACAGGTTAAGCATATGTGCTTGTGGGTGGACTCTCTGAAGAGACCTGAAACCACCATGGGGAGAGATGCATGCAAAAAACACTGGATTGGGAAAAGCATTTTCCATTACTCAAGACTGAACTCTGTTTTTCTTCCTTCTGAATCCCTTCATTCAGCTCTTTGTGTTCCCCCAGTCACTGCAAGTCAGCAAACAGCCCTTTTATGTACATTTTTTTTCTATACAGGAATGGTAACAAAAGCAAAATAAACACTGGGCTTCTGACTGATGTTTGCAGCTTGATAGCAAAGGCAGCTGAAAAATTCTGGTTTCTTGTAGCCTTTAGCTTTTATCCACTCTGAAAGATTTCACCATGATAAGAGAACTGGAAGTGACATACAGATGTAAAACTGAATAATGAAGTGGAGAACAAATTCAGAGAGAAAGATGGGTGTCTTGTTTTATCATCTCCACTAACATCGATAACACACATCTTAGGGAAAAGGCCTCCTTGCTGGAGAGCGTGCTCCTTCCATTCCAGCCAAGTTAAGGAAGATAAATGTCTAAGACAAACCTGTTCACACTTCACTCTCTAGAGCAGAAAGGGAAAAGCCTTTCCCTAGCAGAGGGTTCCTGATTCCTGCCTTGCAGGGAGCACTTAACATTCATTTCCTCACACTGCAGAGTACCGTGTGTTATCACAAACACCGCAATATCTGAGACTAAGAATATGGAGCAGATGAGGAGCTTGGAGACACCAGGAGAAGAGCAGGCAGCAAGACTGGAGCCTGTCCATGCTAAGAAATGCAGGATGGCTTCACATGGGCCAGGAGTTCAGAAACCACTGCCCTGGCTCCATTCCTACTGTAAAATGAGGACTTGGAGGGTACCTGCAAAACTTGCTTTAATCCTTATTTTCAGTCATTCATTAAAAAAAAAAAAGGCACACAGAGCTTCACATTCTCTGTACAGACATTCGGACTTTTATGTTGGACCATATGTGAAAAAGATCTCTAGTGTTAATATATGCAAACAACTTTATTTAGATATAGATTTTTTAATTAGTATTTGCACTATCCTAGAAAGATAGAGGATTGAGGATTCTGCCAGTTCTTAACAAAAAGAGCAGATTTTCCAAACAGACAAACACACTCTGTTTTACAAACTGTGAACTGAAAACTGCACACAAGGAATGCTTTTGCTCACAATCAAATTACTGGTCATTTATCACATTTCTACAGCTAACTAAATTTCTCTTTCTAATTTTTTTTATGTCTTCTGGTTCACTTAAAGCAACAGAGAAATGAGCCACAGAGTCCTGACACGGGATTAACGCATTGGTGTAGGAAATTGGCAAACTTTTAAACTGCTTGAAAGCTCTTTTCTTCCAATCAGACTGGATTGGCAGCCTGTGAACCAAGGACGCGCTAAGGACAGCGATTAGGAAAGCATCAGGAATTATGATTCAGAGAGGTGAATCACCAGCAGCTCCCCTGGGGGGTGGATTTGGGATAAGCATACCCAAACTGCAGCCCTATGCCAGATTACACAACCCCGGGCAGCGAGCGCAGGATCGTTTACTTGGAGACAGAACTCAGGTCCTCGTTCCCAATCCTCCCCTGGCGGAACAGCACAAGGCGCCTGCTGCTCTCGCTGGGTTGTTTCCACTTGCAGCCTGAGGTTTCTCTTGCCCAAAGCCCACACACCAGCACGGCCCCGCTGCCAAGCACGCGATGGAGCCCTGGCATGGAAGTTGGAGTTGATCTTCTCAAGAGCTGTTTGTTATTCAACAGCCACAGATCAGCCAACTTCACTCTGACTTCACACGGGAAGAGCAGCAGTGGTGTGCTTTAATCTGGTGTGCTCCACTCCGCTCTTTCCATTCTAGACATTACCTTTAGACAGCACAGGCTTTGAGCTTGCCCAATAGTTTTACCTCCAGCAAAAGCACATCACAAGCTCAGCACTAGGCCAAATAATCCGCAACGCTTTCGGAAAGTGTGTTTTGTTCCATGGGAAGCTCTAAGATGCGTTTTTATGAGGGTCCTTTGAATCATGGGTGTGCAAAAACAGGGAGAGAAATTCTACAGCCCATATTTGAAGACAGGCAATGGCTTTTTGCTCAAGTAGGATCAGTGGAATTTGGCCTGCAGTGCTTCATCCAAGCAGCCATCCGATCTCATGACTAAGTGCATGCAGAGCAATGGGGGTGGTGGGGAGGAAGAGACGCAGGAAGATGGAACTCTTCTAGTAAACATCTGAGCTGTCTGGAATCAAGGCTGCGCTATTAAAATGAAGCCACTGCTGGTTTTCCAGTATCTTTCTCTCTGTTTATCTCAGTTGCCATGGCTCTCACTTGAATCATCTGCACAAATTGCATACACATGTCCCAGGCCACATTATTTCCACTCACTCCACAGCTTCAGATCAACTTTCACTCACCTGGCAGCTGCTCGTGCCAAGCAGTGTCATCGTGGCCAGCGACGGAGCGCTGCTTCACGGACACCCCTGGTTGGAAAACCATGGCAGTTATTTCAAAAAGGCTGATTAATATTTCAGGAATTGCAGAAAAGGGAAAGAACTCAGAAAAAACGACCTCATGCTATCTTTCATGACCTGGGTTCCAAGAGAGTTGAGTCTCCAGTGTTGACACAACCAAGAGCTCTTCTGGAGCAGCTGGAGCAGGCCAGCTTTGAGCTGCTGAAGCTGCTCCCCAGCTCTTCCAGTGTATGAGCAAGATTGAAAGGAATGGAGTCAAAATTCATCTCCCTGGCACATCAAGCTATCTAAATAATCCACTATATTGTCCTCCGGCTATGGTTCTGTGCCATGTGTCCCAAACTAATTAGTTACACAATCCAAAACTAGGTACCATCCTACTGACAGAGGGTCAGACCCTCGGTGCTGCTGATCCACAGCTCTGAGAAATACACTGTATTGTGTTGGAAACTCAGAGCTTGACAAGGTTACCCTAAAGCATTCTACACCTGCAGTAATAAAGATGTATTTTCTAAGTGTTTCTCTTTCCATCAGAGAATTTAGAGAAGGGAACCAAGCCCTGCCTTAAACACAGAGCATGAAAACCAAGCTCTACCACTGCTGCCATGTCAAAATCGGGAATATGGAAGATTTCTGCCCCCTCCTCCCCCTTCCATCCTCTCCAGACCATTAAGAATCAGAGGCGAGAGCTGACGCTGTCTGAAAGCAGCAGCTGAGGCAGCACTGCAGACAGGATCCTCTGTCCAGACAGAGGATCTACTGCTGCTGGAGACAGAAAGACGGCTTAGAGAGACTGCTGTCCTCCTGTGTCAGAGACAGACAGCAGACAGCCACACCACCAGGACAGGCTGCTGCAGCTCAGGTTGCACAAAAACAAGTATCCCTCAGAGTTTGTCTTGGGAATGGCTTTTTGTCTGGAACTGAGCAAGATGGAAAGAGGACTGCTGTTGTGGTTCCAGGAGCCGGATTTCTCCTGCTCACCTTCATCCAGCCCTCAGCTCAGCGAAATCTCGCTCCCCCAGCCAGTGCTGTGCAGGTACCTGCAACTCCCTGGTCACACAGCTGAGAAACACCTCTGAGGTATCACGATGCTGAAAACGGAAAATCATTTTCTGTAACACCAATGTTCCCACCCTGGGAATTTCAGAAACAAGCAAAATACAAAAAGGAAACTCCACTGTAATGTTACATTGAAACACTGTAATGTTTTAATCGAAGTTTGTATTAGGTGAGGAGCAGACCCATCGTCAGAATCTCTCTGTTGCCTTCAGCAATCCCATTAAGCTGGTTTATTCTAGAGGAAACTAGGCTTTACCAGGTTTTCTTTCTGTCTGTTTTATAATCCTGAAATATGGCTGCAAATTAATAAAAGAACCACTAAAAGGGACATGCTTTACTTGTGGCCTTGGCTGTGCAGGGTTAATGGTTGCACTTGATCTTGGAGGGCTTTTCCAACCTCAGCAATTCCATAATTCTGTGAAAAGCACTAGTGCTCTGACTTTACTGGGTACCTCTGAAGTTCTCCTCTGAACTGAACACAACACAAATTATCTCACTTTGCAGCACACCAGATTTCAGAACCCAAGAAAATTGATCCCAAATTCTTGAGATTACTGATTTGCTTCAGGACTATCACTGCTGGAAAGGTTCTCCTGGCACCAGCTGCATGAAATCTACTAAAATAGCTTAATACTAGATGGGTTCATGAATGTTTCAACAGGCAATGTGTTGCCATAGAGCAGCACAAAAAGAGCAAACTTAATTTTTTATTTTATTCTAGTGCTCTGACATTCTGGGAGAATTTTGCCAGATTTGAATGGAAAGAGAAGATAAAGTGGAATGATTCAATGAAGATAATCTGTGGTTAGTCCACTACAACATATATGCTGGTCTGACCAGCTTCTACTGTGCAGGAAGATTGACAGATGAGCTTTCCCTGCTTCTCCCTCTATTCCTGGGTTAAATTTGGCTGCAAGTTATTAGGTGTAGACCAGCTACCACACAGACACTATGCAAGAAACCTGCCTGAAACATATTTTCTTCACTTGAAAAAAGGCCAGCTAACAGATTCACTGTCTAGAATAAATTAGCAAAAACCTCACCAGCACCAGGATTGTGCCTTTCCATGGAAAGATGAGCAGCACGGCCTGAACAGCCTTTAAGAGGCTGCTCACAAGGTGTGAACGTGCGGATATGTGTCACCCCTAGTGACAACCTGAGACACATTGCAGTGATGGAGACCTGCCATTTACCGCGTTTGACTGCTCCACAAAAAAGTCCTACCAGCACATGATATTCCAGGGAGTGATTTAATGAGAACTGATAACATGGTATTTAGAGCAAACTGGCACCGAGGAGCTGAATCCCTGCAATCTACTTCACATGCAAACAAATCCCTGAACTGCATCCTCCTTTACTCTGAGATTTGCTGTGGAGAAACACACACCGGTCAGCTGAGCTCAAACATTCCCTTTAGTGGTGATGATTTTATTTTAAAAGACTGTCACCAAGTGGCAGAGCTCCGAACGGCTGCATGAGGTCAGCAGAGCTGCAAACACACCATCAGCCGGAGCAAGACAACCAAAAATCCACTGTCCCAAGACATCTCAGCACACCAAGGGAAATGTCGGGATAGGTCATGCGACTAAACCGAAATAAGCCATGAAAAAAAAAAATTATCTCAGAAGGAAACTTCAGATACTGCGAGGTTTGTTCTTTCAGTATAAAAACTGGTAGATTCAGTTTCTGATCCTTTCCTTTGAAGCACAAAAATCACTGACAACAAAGCCTGATGACACTGTTTCATGTGAAACAGCCACCTTGGGGGCTGTAAAACAGAAAGAAGGAAAGACACAGCCTCCCACTTTAATCTGCAGTTTGAGTCAAAATGCAATGTTTTATACCTGACATGAAGTGATACAAGTTATTTTTAACTATTATACTTACTGTTTTCCCAAAGCACTACAAAAAGGCAATTTTTAAGAGTACATACATCTACGCAAAGCAGGCATTTGAGGATTCATCTATTAATCAAGCTGGAGCCTGGCTGGTGAAGCTGTTAGCAAACTGCACTACCAGTGTGCCCACAGGGATGGGAGACGACTCAGCTGCATCAGGCACGCTGTGATCCATATAGGAAATACAGGATCGATTTGTTTCATCCCATACCTGTAAGTAGCCATCTGCACTACAGCAGTAGCCAGGCTGTGCTTTTTGTTACTCCTCCAAGCAAAATGCCACATTTCTCTTAAGAGAATGTGTTTCTTAAGAGAAACATTTCATTTCTCTTTAAATTGGTTATAATCTTAATTCATTTGAAGATGTTGATTTCTGGACGTGTAACTGAAGGTGAGTAAAGACAGGGAAGGGCATTGCCAGGAACCACCAAGATTTACATCAACGACAACCAATCTTTGTGGGTTATTGCTTATATACAGACTATATCCAGAGAGCAGAGACCATCAGAGCACACTGATGGAGCACGTGATACCCAAGTAGTCTCTTGACAACTGCTGTCAGTGCTTTAGAAAGAGCTTTGATGCACCATCATTAAAGCTGCAGCAGCTCTCTGGGTCTAAACTTGCAGCAAATAACAGAATCACAGAAATATTCTGAATTGGAAGGGACCCATAAGGGTCATCAAGTCCTGAAGCTTGGAGATAATTTAGGCTACCTGTGCCTACCTTCCTGTTAGAAACTTGCCTTCTAGTTTATTTGGAGAGTAAACTGAATTAACATGGAATTTTCTTTGCACTGTCTATTCATTACCCAGAAATCCAAAACAGCGTTAAAGATCTGGGAAGATTTTCAAGAGTAAATTGGAGGTAGTGACTTTCTCGCAAGCCTCCCAGCACACAGCCGATGTTTATTTAGGCCCGCTACAGGGTTTTCTCTTCAATCAACAAAGTTTCTTGTCTCTCAGAAGTTACAGAAGTTTGACAGATTTCCATCTTCTGTTCCAGGCTGGCAGGCCCAGCTGCAATGGGCCTGGATTCACCAGCCGCCCACGAAGGAATTGCTCTGAATGGTACAAAGAGAAGACGGTGCCACATTTCTTCTGCGACTGACAGTATAGTTAAAAACAGCATCACCTGAGAGAGAAAAACACCAAATCTGCAAACTGGAGTCTCTGCGCTGCTGCTGTAGCTGCGCAATGCAGTGAAAAACACAGTCTGCCAGGCTGAATGAAGCCTGGTAGTTGTTACAGCACAACACACCCTCATGCCAGGGCTGAAAACAGGTCAATTTAGCTGCCCCTTGGCTGCTTCCAGCACTGGAGTTGGCTGCCACAGCCATAGGGAACCCATCAGACCCACGCTCCAGGGCATTGATAGGGACATCTGCGGATTCAGGAGGTTGGGAGCACCAAGGAACCCAACTCGTCCCACAGAACCCACAAAACAATGATTCCACTTTACTAATTGCTCTATTCTAGATCCCAAAAATGGTGAAAAAGAAACAGCCGCCAGCCACTTTCTGAAATAACCCATCATTTCCACCATCCTTCTTGTCTCTCAAAAAAAATAAATCCTTCTGCCATAGCAAACTGATCTGGAAGCTTTACAGCTCCTGGAGGAAATCTTGCCTCGTGCCTAGAGACCTTTAAAAAAGCACTGGCAGCAGAATAAATTATTTACAGTACTATTTCTGACAATACCATCTCCATAAATGATACAAGATTGAAGGGTTTAAAAATGTGTGCGTGTGGCATAGCGCCCAAGCATGTGTCTAATAGAAATATTGATTAACTCGATTTCTACAGACTCTGTAAACAGTTTGATGAAAACAGAAACTACAAGTAGATTTTTTTTTTTCCCTTTACTGTAAAATAGGACAAAGCAATCACTCCACCCGCTCAAACTAAGCCAAATTAAAGCGTTTTTGGACATTTACAAAATTATTTTCTCTTTAAAGCAAACCAATTTACATGTTGTTTACCTGATTCTAATTCACGACTTATTCCATTTCCCCAGAATAACTCAGTCAGTCGAGGCTTCTGGCTTCCAGCAAGGTTCCTGCTGTTTACTTAAGTTTTCCAGCTGGGTTGAATGATATGCAAAGAGGTCTGAGGACTTGCTGGAGGTCATACAGAGAGGAAAGTCAGTTGGCTCCGCTGGCGTAATAGCCCTGCACTTTTACAGCTCCCAGGACTTTGCTCAAAGCACCAGGCTAACCTTCTCATCAAAAGATACTAAATCTGTTCTCAACATTTCAAACATTCCCCGGTTCTTAGGAAAAGGCACTTCCCTCCATAAAGAATTTGAAGCAACCCTGCTAAAGGGCGCGATGAAAATCTGAAGGCACTGAGTGCACATGCTCACAATTAGAAAACTCAGTGGAAACTGCCAATGTGCAGTTTTCCATTTTCAACAGCAGAATTTCAAACTTACTTAGGCGAGCAATATAAAAGAAAGGAAACTGCAGGGGATGTTTAAATAGAGCCGGCCTGAATATTTTGTTTAAAGGAACTATTTTCATTTTGGCTAGCATTTATAGGGCAAAACATCCCGGGCAATCTATAATGGCCATTAGCCTTCAATTCATCCCAGTCTGGACACCCTGCACAGCCAAGGACAAGCCAATGCATTTCCGGATGCCTCTGATCCTGCAGAGCCACAAGGAAGGTAGGGAGTGCTCCCTCAGGTTTTCTTAACCTGACAATTCCACCAGGATAAACTGGTCTGCTAAGCAGGGCTCTGGAGCATTGGACTGGCTGCAGAGCTTTTGATTTGTGATGTTTGGTGGTGTTGTCCCAGAGCAGCACCAGGGACACCAACCACTAGAAGAGCAATTCACCTCTCTTGTGCCACTGCAAATGTGCTTGACATAAACAAACCCCTCCCCCAAAGCACTGACGAGACAAAAGCAAGGGCTGTAAACTCCTATCTGAACACAGCACTGACACTAAGAGAGATTAACAGTAACATTTTGGAGAAAAGGCATTTCGCTAGCAATTCAACACCCACTCCCATCCATTGGGGCAGAACCATTACAATCCATTCTCCAAGAACTGCAAGGCTCTCCAGCAAAAGACTTTCCCACTTCATCGTTTGACCTCAACAGGCCTCCTGCCCTTCAACATTTATACTTCTGTCATCTAAAACCCACTGATTTTCACTTCCAAGCTCTTCAAATTCATGCCCTGCTGTTCCTCAGCTCCTCTCCTCTTCCATCCCAGAATAATTCAGGCAATTGTACTTCTGAGATCTGCTCTGCCAGCTCAGCTGTTCTAATGCCCTCTGGCTCCAGTGTGGCTCCTTAGCCCTTTCTTTTGCTCCTCAATTTGCACCAATATTGCATCAGCTCCCATTTCTCAGTTTAGTATTCTTTAAACTTTCTTCTTCTTTTCAACCTTCACAGTTTATTCTCTTTATTTTCTCCCAGTGTTCCTCACTCTATTCTCCTAATGGACATCTCCAATTAAACCTTAATTATATCTCGTACCAGCAGCTGTTCTCAGGCTGATGAGCACACTCTAGAAGAAAACCCAAGGCAAAAGGTCTTGCCTGTTAGACACTTTGCTATAATCCAAAGGTCACACGTACAGACACATAACCCAGTAATTTACACTTACTCCAGCATTACAGGTTTCTTTTTATGTTTAAATTACTTCAGAAGAGGTTACCCTACCCTTAACAAGGTTAAGTATCTTTGCATGGTGAAGACTGCACACGTCTAAAGCTTGGCAAGCTGTGCTGCTGGGACAGCAGTGCTGGCTGGCTGGTTTAGCACATCAGTCACAGGATGAGTCTTTCCTAGGTGCCATCCCCTCCTGACACCGCATTCCTGCTGTGCCGTGGTGGGCTCAGACCCTGAGCTGGTTTCTAGGCTCCAGGCACACAGCTAAGCAGGCCTCAGGTCTGGCTCTGGGGTTACCATGGTTCTCCAGCCTGACCATGAACCAGCCAGGACAGGGGGTGGGGATGGAGAAGCCAAGTTATGCCAGGAATGAGCCTGGGGAATGCAGCAGAGGTCACATTGCAGAGCGGGTACCGACACATGCCGCTCGTTCCAGCCCGCAGCTCGCTGAAACTCCTGGATGGAGGGCTCTTCCAAAGCCTGGGAAACTGGCAGTGGGCGATGACCTGCACCCACTGGATCCTCATCCTGCTTAGCATATGCCAAATACAATAAGATGCATTAAATCGAGTCTTTGCTCTACCCAGCGCATGATGTGATTGGCAGAATAACCTTTTTTCCCCCTCTAATTCTGCTGATAGTATGTAATTCTGTTCATCCCTTTAGCCTTAGCCAAATATTTATGTCAAGCTGGGAAAAAAATGCCAGGCACAGAGCAGGGGGCGGAGGGAAAGCAATCTAGAAAAGGCTTATAAACCAATTTCAGTGCATAAAGAACTAACTTCTGCACAGTCATACTCAGATTAACAATCAAGTCCCTATGCTGGCCGTTCCTTTTTTTAATTAACCTTCAACAGGATAAACAGCCCAAGACAATGCTCTTAGATGATCAATAAGCCTAGGTGCTAATTCCATACACACAACACAAATGTTTTACTGGGTTAGGGTAAAACCTCAGTTGCTTGTTAGACACAACAACTGCCTGGTAGTGGGGGGCAGATGGACCCTAAAACACTAATGATCCCACACCCATGGATACTCCAGCCTGCCTGAACTGCATTCGATTCTTCAGTCACACTGCTGCTCCCAGGCAGGGACCTAACACATAGATCACTTCTAACGCTTACCCGGTTCTGGATGAATGGGAAAATTCATTATTCATTTAATTTTAAGTAGCAGCCAAATGGCCCAATCATCAGCAGAGTGCCCCAATACTGTGCCAACACAGATGAGGAACAGCTTCTCTCTGATGCAAAAGGCTCAGAGCTGTAGCTCTTGGGTTAAGAATATGCCATCATTTTCTTAGGAAATTCAAAAGCAAAAGCAAAGCCGTAAATTATTTTCTAATTGTTTAGCAGTGAACAAAGGCAAAATGGGCCTGCTGTGTCGCAACTCTTCCAAAGGCACACGTGAATAAACAGGACTGCTGGAAGCCTCACAAACTGACAGCCCATCCCAGGGAACACAAAGAGGAATGTTTGCCTAAACACTGTCTTTCAGCAAGACTGTAATCAAAGGGAAAAAAAACATGTACGATAAGAAAGATTCCTGGTGGTTCTGGCTCAGTGATTATTCTCTACGTAATTGGGAAAGTTTGGAAACACTTGACTACTCTGTTCTGATGGCAGGCTTTCAAAAAACACTAAAAACCCAAATGGAGTAGTTCAAACAGCAAACAAGGCCCCAAACCAGTTACTAAACCAAAGCACTACAGATTGACAGGAGAAAAACTCCACACATTTCTTCACATTTTCTGCACTATGAATGAAGAGATAATGGAAGCCTGTACAGATACCTAGTATTAGCCTGTCCACAGGACAGGGGTATAACTATTACAAGTTGAAATAATCAACTTGCTTTTATGGAGGAGTCAAACAAAAGAGCAGAGAGGAGAGCTCCAGTTGCACATCTCAGCAGGGACTGGACTGGGCAATGTGACACCGTCAGGTATTGTGGCCTGAACATTTGCCCTCCTGTGAGGAGCCCAGGAGGTCCGTATTTGATGGCTTTGAAACTGATCCATGAGCTCTACTAGCTTTACAGGAAATCAAAGAGGCAGAAAGATCATGGAAACAGGAAAAAAAATCAGGAAGAGCATTAATACCAGTCAAAACAAGTGAGTAATAGAAAGAGAGGAGGATAAACTGGCCTTCTCCTTCCTAGAGAAGTAGGAAGATCTTGCTTAAAAGCTTCTTAGAGCTATGGGAGCACCATTTCAAAATCCGACCAAAAGACAGCATGTCCTGAGAAAACTATGTTCTCCTCACAGGAAGACGAGTCCAATCAAAATCGCTCCTGAAAACCCACAGATCATGGGGCACTCCTGTACTCCATCAGCTCTCCCTAGAGACGGCTGCCTGCAGGGAAAGGATTTACCTTGGTACAACTCACCTGTGCAAGGGAAAGGCAGCACAGCCTATGCACACAGGGTTTGGGGTTAAATACAAGTTAATACTGTTTATCTGAACTAGGCCAGAGGCAGCTGTGGGATATAATGAGATTGTGACGGAAAGAAATGCACAGCCTGAACTTCTAAGCCACAAAACTGAGCTAAGCCAACAATTCATTAGTTACTTTTTCTAACACTGGGAGGAGGAGGAATATCTACTGAAATATGAGCTAGATCACTCAGCAGGTATTTCGCAGATGCATGGGAATAAAACATACTGCAAGGCATTATTAATGTTTATCATGTAGGTCTGTTACAATACTGTTTATCACCGGCTATCTTCAACAGGCTCAACACCTCAGCCAGAATTAGCCTGGAGTTTTCCAGAAAACAAAACACGTGGGTGCACAGTGTGAAGCAGAGCTGTGCCACTGCTCCAGCAGTGAAGTCTGCAGGCTGGCACCCCACTGACTGACACCCACAGAACCCCCAAAATGCCACCACATGCAAGAGTATATCAGTGAAGGGAAAAGAAATGCATAACCCCTTTCATCAGTCATGTTGACAAAGCAGAAATAACTCAAGATATCTTAATTACAAAGCCCAAAATTCACTTTCATGCCTCTCTGGGAGTTGTCGGAAGGGAATCAATCCTTCAAGGGAAAGGAATGAGCTCGTTCAGGTTCTTGGGGATGGTAAAGGGGCCACAAATGCTGATTTTAAGCCAATAAAAACATTTTAATCAATCATTCCTAAGAATAAAATTTTCTTTCTACAATGTCATTTTATTTTCAAGATGTTTGCTGTCCTGTAAAAACTGGAATAAAGAGATCACGCTGAATTTTCCCAGTAGCACCCACAAGCCCTCAGGTAAACATCCCAAACCCATACACCCTGAGTTATTAAACGACCAGTCTCAACACATTTAAGAACTCCTTGCATAAAAGCCCTATTGAAGGCAGTTCTGCAGGGGGACCCTGCATGTTGACCCCAGGCAGATGTGGCTTCCCTGGCCTGAAATTGAGAGGTCTGGCATAAAAAGGTGTTTTGTCCAGGAGGCAGAGAAACCCCCCCACCCAAAACACACCTCCCACAAACAGCTCTACATCAGGCAGCCCTGCAACAGCAGTGCTTTAAGGCATTCAGAGAGCGAAACAGCCATAGGAAAGCCTGCTCAAGCCTCCCCAGAGCAAACAGCGATTCCACCAGCGTGGAAAGATCTAATATAAGCTGTAAAACTAATTTCAGCTTCGAACAGGGAGCCGGCTCCTCTCTATCTCTCTAACTGAGCAGGAGAGCAAGCCTGGGGACAGGAGAGGAAACCTGCTCTTGTCCTCTCCCAGGTAATGACGTGATGGCAGAGCGTTTCTGTCAGCTCCCCAGACTGCCAGAGCACCATTCATCAGGAGAATGGACCGGGAGAACAATCAGAAATCCATTAGCAAGCTGCCGCTCCGCCTGAACTCCTGATCAAATGTCACAGCGGTGAATGGCTTCTGTTGCTCGAGAGGACGGAAGCATCAGGGAATTGTTCCAAGGCGATAAAGATATTATTACAATTTTTAGCTTATATTAGCATGAGGGCAACCATTTGCCATCTACGTTGTGCCTTGAAGCAAGTTTCTCAAATCCGGGACAAAAGCTTCCAGAGTAATTAAAATGGAAAGAGATCTCCTCCAGTACCACCAACTGGCACCACGAGGAGAGCAGTGGGGGAGAAGGAAAAGCTGGAGATGGAGGGAGCGCTGCTGGATGGTTGTGATCAGTGCTTTTACTGCCTCTATCCAGCAGCCAGGGCTCAACTAGGAAACACTGCAACCTTGCAAGAAAATAGCAAGAATTACCAACGCTGCTATTTACTAGCAGGGGAGTGACCCCAAAGGAATAAATCAGCTCATCAGCAGCATTTCACCCTGCTCTTCTGCAGGCTCAGTCCTGCTCTAAGTAACACCTCATTGTCCACCTATCACAGCAGGAGACAGAGCCAAATCCAATCTGCTCAAAATCTACCCAAGTTACTTCTTCCCTCAGATGAAGGGTGATCAGCCCATTTCAAAAGCAATGCAAATAACCAGGTTCATAAACGCATTTATCCATTAAAGAGTCTGCACCATCTCTCTGCAATGTTATTTACGTGTCTGAAAGCTGTTATCGGAGCTATTATCCAGCACAGAGACTAGAAAAAGATATTCTGAGTGTATTAGTAGCATATTGAAATGATTTGTGCAGATTCCTTCCATTCAGATACTGTTGATGCTTGAAATATAATGAAGAGTCTCAGATAGGAAACTTGCACATGTACTGTAAGCAGGGAAAAAGCAATAATTAAAAAAAAATTAGGAATTCTCCAGTGCAAATATTTCCAACTGCAAACTGGTTCTCATTATCTTTCATCTGCCAGAAAAACAAATTAAAATATCAATCAAATGTAGTGATCCAGGTAAAACTCTTAAACTGCATCTCTGGTTCAATAACAGCAATTACTGTGTCACCGTTCTCAACTCGTTGAGCTCCTCAAATGAGATCAGAAATGACTACAGAAAAAACCCAACAACACAAAATCTAAAAGAAATCTGTCATCTACAAGACCTGAATTACATTTGAACAATGACATTTTTGTCTCCAAAACAGGTAACAGCAAAATGAAATTAAGGTTGTCAGCATTGCCGTTATGAAACGTTAGCCATAAAAACTGCTACTGTAGAGCTTTCACTTGGTTTATTTACTAGAATTTTTCTTTTTTTCAAGAGAAAATCAGTCTGAAGCTTTGAAGTGTGTGAAAACAACGTGTCAGTATCAGATCCTGGAGGAGGAAAGCCTCCTGAGCCTGGCTGAGAGATACTTACTGTGACACTGCAAGTCCACCGTGGGTACAGTGTTTGTTTTACACCAGGGTACGGAGCTATCACAACTTACACACAGGAGTAGATCTTAAAGCTCTGTTTGTTTTCCACCAAGACAAGAGGAAATATATATCCAGCAAAAGAACAAACACTTGGATCCACGAGTCCCAGCAACTTTCCTACGTCTGCATGGATCAGACCATACACATAAAAATTAAAATACTGTCAAATAATGGAAAGTACTAGAACCAGTGGCAAAACTCTTCCTGTAACGTGCAACTCCAGGCCTATCTGTAGTCCTGGTGCTCTAAAAGTTGAGATTTCCTAAGGAAATTCCCTACAGCAATACCTCCAATATTATCTTTATCCTGGAAAAGCCACTTAGGGGTATTCAGACTATGATCTCTCCTATGCCAACTGGCAGCTGAGCGTGAATCTTCTTTAAAACAACAGTTAAGCACCAATGGAGGAGGGGTAATTTCCTAACTGGTACAAGGTCTGTGTTTTTCCCATAGCCCATCCTGGCAGAGATCAGCCATCACAGGCATCCAAGGACTGTAGTGTGGCTGCTACCAGATGAGATGAGCTATTAGTTATGGCCCAGTTCCTACAGGACAGATGCCCTCCCTGCAGTCCATAAGCACAGCCCTCAGCCTTGCTGACAGCATCAGCAGCTGGGGAAGTGGGCAGAACACACTAAAATGCCCTTTCTCTCCCTAAAATGCCCAGAACCCTTCCCCCAGGCACCACAATGACGCTCTCACTGTCACTGCCTGTAGATCTTTGACAGGGGACTCTTCTGCTAGGGGTTTCAAACCGACACCTTTTGAAGTGCTATGTTCATGTAAATAAGTAGTTTTTTTAAGAACGAATTAGTTGAGCATATTCTATGAAGTTATTTCATTTGTTTTTGCTCCTGTTCATTTATTCCAATCTGCTGCACCTTCCCTTGGAGAGGTTATTAAACGCTCTGCTAATGGGCGCCAGCACTCGTTTAATTCTTCCTAATGAATGTATGAGTGAGTAGTGGAAGCTATTATGTAGGGCTTAATAAAGGGCGGGAAGGAATTTCCTAAAATTTATTGCCACAGGCTGCTGCTTGAAGATAAAATAAATGGTAATTGCTTGGAACAGGAAAGAGGAGGATGATAAAATGTCCCCAGACATGAGGTAAAAAAAATACCAAGTGCTCCGAACCAAAATCTCAAAGCCCGAAGGATCATGAAGGCAAGATGGCCTCCTCCAGCTTTAGCTTTTTGATAATCCTTAAGACTTTTCCTTTGAATATGGATGCCGAAGGATGAACTCGATCTCAGCTGGAATGGTTATTTTATGACACAAAAAAGACATATTAAAAAAAAGGCATTAATTCAGACTGCATCTTATGAAAATAATATTTGCAGGAAAGAGACAATGTAAAGGAAATGGAAGGACAATGTTTCTGGACTATTGAGTCCAGCAATACAATTTTCCCTAAAATACAGGCTTTGCAGAATGAAGGAGACACACATAACATTTTGCTACAATTATGTTCCTTCCTTCCCATCGCTGTGTTGGTCAGGGTTCATGGAAGAAGAGAAATTGCCGAGACGTGAACCTGTGCATTGTTTCTTCAATTTCTGCGACTGTTTGTTAAAAGAGATAAAAATCTGCAGGCTGGATGAGAAAAAGTGTCTGAGCTGGAAGTCCCGAGTGTCTGTCCTGCTCCAAAGTGCTGCAATCACACCGCCAGCCTCCTGGCAAGCTCCAGGTCAGGCCTCAACAACTGGCAAGACCAAAGTGGAAATCTAAGCCCCATCCCCTGTAATTGCAATGTAGGAGAAAAACACAGGTTTTCAAAACAAAGCTTCTTGTTATAACTCACAACAGCCTCCTGTCCACATAATCCTTCAGGCTTCGTTCAGACAGAGGGATCCAGTCATCCAGATGAGTTTGGCTAAAAACTTTGATCTATCTCACGAAGAAAGCGAAAAAGCAAGTTTCCCAAGAAGAAGTCTGGTTTTCAGGTTCCACTGAGCTGTTGGACATGGTATTTTGCACCTTAGAGACTGCAAAAGTGTTCTCTACCATCAGGCTGTTCAGGAGTTACACCAACTTGCATGTTTAATTACAGAAGCAGTGATCAATAGCTCAAGGGTCACAGGCTGTGGTGGGAGAGGAGAGCAGGGATGTCAGGGATGTCTGGATGTCACCTTATCTGAGTGCCACCGGCCTTTCAAGCCCAGCTGTCCCAAAAAGGACACTGCCAATCTCTAAGGACCATCTTCCCAAAATGCAGCAAGAAGCAGTAAGTATAGAAAGATGCCAAAATATCAATTTCAGTGGGCAAAGCAGCCATCTCCCTTTTACTTAGGGGGGCAGAAAGAAAGAAATACTATTTTCAATAGCAAGCCAATATATCCAAGAACTTAAAAGCTGACCTGAGAAGAAAAATAAGATTAGGTTTGCTCTTTTTTGCTGCTTTGGGCAGACAAAGCCCCTCTCAGAAAACCACCATTTTTCATGCCAGCTTTAACCATCTTAAAACCAGGGGAAAAAAGGATAAAATCCAATTTTTCTTTCTTAAATCCTTGGCAGGTCACCTGCAGGAGCAGGCCAACAGCTTTTCTAGCAGGCAGTAAGAAATTATTACTTTCTTTTCTAAACAAGGATTTCAGTTGCTTCAGCTCAACAGCAGGATTTCCATAGTCTTACACAATACAAAGCAATCACTCAACCTGAGAGAGCATCCAATTTGGAAATGGACAGTTGTTTCTCTAAGAGAAAAAGCAACAATTTGATAGAGACAAAGAAAACCAAAAACAAACAACCCCAAAATAATCAAAACAAGTAAAAATAATCAGCTTTAGCACACTGGAAGACAAAAGGTGAGCAGTTACAAGATAAGTGAAATATCAGGGGATATGCAACACAGATTTTTGAAGGATCAAAAAGGATCATTTGGGTGGCTATAGGATCGGCATCTACTAGAGAGCATTATCCAGGAAGAGTTTAATCTTCCCCTACTCCAATGAATAAATCAAAGCCAAATAAACGTGCACAGCATTCCATTTTGGCATCAATACCTGTACAAAGGCAGAGCTTCCAATTTAAACCAGCAAACACAAACTATTCCATCTCTGAGGACTTTCAAGCACTTCCACACTTTTAACCCTCTTCCCCTCCTATGAAGAAATCTTATTAGCAATTTATATGGGTTATAGAGCAAGAAGTTGCAGTTTTATGATGATAAAGAACATAAAGATAAAGGATCTGGTTTTGACTTAGGAACAATCCAAGCAGGTACTTGTTATCTACCTGCGATGCAGTTCACTGCTGCAAGGAATAACACAGCATTTTATCTGCCTCAGCACCCGTGCATCCCTGGAATCACTCCCTACACGAACCTCAATTACCCAGCCTGGAAACATACATTTTACGTATCCAAGGACAATCCCAGCACTGAGGAGAAATTATTGAAAAAAACCTCAATTATCCTTTGCAACGTAACACTGATGTCAAGAGCAAAGAAAAAGCTGCTTTTCTTTCTGTATTATTTGGTCTGCTTTTGGTAGCACATCGTGACTGCGTGCAAGAGCCAGATGCGGGAGGAAAAGTGGAGGTGGCACAAGGAAAAGCAGGATCCAAGGCCCCTGTCGCAGTTTATCTGCGGTCTCACAATAACAGGAGCTCTGCCACCCAGGCTGGCTCACAGCCACCCCCGCAGCAGGAAGCAGCAGAAGAGCCCCGGAGAAGCTGTGAACATTTCCATGGCTCTCCTCCCCCATGCCTGTTATCTGCTTTTACTTGTGCATCTCATAAAACACCCCCAGGCCAACCCCTGGCAAGGCCAGCTCCTCAAGCCAAAGCTTCATAAAACATCCCAGGTACGATCCCGGGCTAAAAGCAATTCCCTCACCACAGCTGCAAACCTTGGATGCTCGGATTGACACGTCAGCCTCTGAAATCAAGAGTCAGGACAGGTGATTTGTACTCCAGAGGAATCAGAAGTGCTGTGTGGCACAAGGAGGTGAATTCCAATGTCCCTGGCTCCAGCACGGCTTTGTTTGGGCAGGAGCTGCATTCATACAGCTCGGCCCCACCACAACACCAAGTCAAGGTGTAGGTACACTGACAGAACTTCTTAGGAAAAGCTCTGCCACAGACCTCCTCCTCCATCCCTTTTTTGCCTAAAGTATTGCACTCAGATTGGTTTTTTTAAAACACTTTTTTTGATGGAGAGAGACACACAAAGGGAAGTATCCAACATACTCTAATCCAATTTGTTTAGCTTTGCCTTTTGCATCTTTGTGATAGTAATTTTTAATAGCACTGCTTATTTGGATCCATTTTAAATAAATCAGAAAAATCAGAATTTGATTGCAAGTCAGGAATGCACCCTGCAATTACCTTTTGAGTGAGAGTCCTCTCAGGTAAGACCTTACTCTCCAGAGGAGGCTGGAAAGTCCCCTGGACTCATCCTGCACAAATGGATACCTCCACATGGCTGACCATGGATACAAGCAGAATACACTGCAGCAAGATAAAGAGAATTCAAATCCAAGTGTGATTGTGTAAGACTGTAGTAAAGAGGTCTTGGAGTAGAAGACAGCACCTTTACTTGCACAGGGTTAGTTTTACTCCTAAAAATTTTAGAAGTTAGTACATTTTTAAAATTCAGCTGCTAGCAATTCCAATTTGAGAATCATAAAAAGTACTATATTAATAATTGAGATGTAAAATGCCTGTCTGATTCACTCCAGCCCTCAGTCCCCCTCCCCAAAGGGCTTGTTTGCCTTAAGGGAGCATTTCACAAGCAGCACATCAGCTTTCTGAAATACAACTTCAGCAGATGAAAGCCTCATAACCGCAGAAGAGCCACTGTCCTTCTACATCTGGAATTTAAAAAACCATGACATCTATGGAGTAATTTAAAGGTGGAATGGCCAAAATATTTCAGCCCAGCCAAGCACTTCAGCTACCACACCGTGTGGTTATTTCAGAAGTGGCTCACCGGCCATCTCCCCATTTCAGCCACAACATCCACCCTTTATCTCCCGGCAGACAAAGTTCCGCCACCGCCGCCGTGACTCACGAGCACCGGGGTGACGAGGCACCCTCAGCACCGGCTGATTCAAGACTGTCCATGGCCATGAAACGTGTCTCATTCCAGGGGCTCCACATCATCCTGCTCCCGAGTCCTGCTGAAGCCCACCACTTCCTAATTTGGGAACACTGCGGATGACAGACATGTCTGAGCTGGAAAGCAACTGCTCTCTTGGTGTCTGTGTCTTTCACCTCGATGTTTTTAATGCCCCTGTAGTTATGCAGGACTAAATGATGTGAACATGGCCAACAGAATGCAATACTCACTTTTCTGGGGAAAAGCAACCCAAGTTAACAAATTGGAACAAAAACACCTCACTGGATTTGTGCTACTTATTCCTATGAGTGGAATGCAAATATTTCAAGTTAACGTTTCACGGTTCTTTGAATCCTTACCTGATAATAAATGCAGCACTGATCTATTTTCATTTAATGTTTTTCAAATCCTGTGTTTTTAACCACAGTTACAAAGCCACACGGCTGCTCAGTGAAGTTCACGATTCCTCTCAGGAGAGGTCCGCTTATCAACACTGGAGCAGGTCTTCAATGAAATGTCATGCACTGCCTTTGCTTTGCAGAGGCAAAACTGCAGTCACCAAGATGATTATATTAGCATTTCAAGCTAGCATCTGCCTCCAAAAATCCAACCTTTATTATTCTAATTCATCCTTTTGCTTGGCTCAAAATATTACCTGCTTAAGAGGTAGCTGAGTGTGTTTTGCTAACCAGCCACAGCCTTCAGGATTTGGCCCTCTCCAGACCCACTGCTGCAGCAAGTCCAGCATTAACCCCCAGATTATGTCTCCAAGTTGTATTTAGAGAGCACAACGACCCACACCACACCTGGTGGTGTACCTGTGGTCATAAAAAGCCTTTTCTATCACCACTGTTCAGCAAGAGCAAGGTAAAACCTACCAGCAGTTCCCACAGCGAGGACTAAATCAGACTGAAGTTTCCCCAACACATTTTTTTTCCTAATGACATGGAATTTGAAAGGTTGAGCAACACTTACACTGTCTTATGTGATCACCTCATAACAATAATTACTACTTAATACCTGAAACATGATAGCACCTTGACATCCAAACCTCAGCACGGGAGGCACTGTTTAGACACAACAGACAATCTGCAGAGCCCAGGGAAATTGCAGCTTCTATATGAACATCAACAGTATCAAATGATGGGAAGAGCTTTGTCTTCCCTCCAGTTCATTTCCTGTAAAGGACATCTATTTTCTATTAAATAGCTGCACATTGAGGGAAAAAAAAAAAAAAAAGAATGTATATAGCAAACACATTTAGTGCAATCCATCAATAAGTCTCGTAAGAAGTAAAGGTTTGATTGCAGACACTTTTAAATGCAGGTTCTTATCCAGCCAGCTAAATATATTAAAGAAGAAATAACAGCTTGGCATTCATTCAAGATTTTTCATTTGAGCTTTCCTAAGTTATTTGCAAACATGAGGTGTAGCCAGACAACAATAGCTCTAATAGCTGTTCCAGTTATTCAGGCTAAAATGGGACATAGTTTTTAAATGAACATTATGTGTTGTCAGACTTATATAAGGAATGAAAATAACTTAGAGCCAAGAAAAATAATAAAAATAAAACTCCATTCACACCTACATATTTATAGCTTAAACTGTTTTGCTAGATACACTAAATCTTCTTCATTATTATAAAATTCTCCCACCCAAAAGAGATTTCAGTAAAATAGAGTATTACTAGATTACAGCTTTGCTTTTGTAAGCATTATTATAACTTCATAACAATTTAACTCCACAATTAGCTCTGTGAGAGCAATTCTGACATTCAGACAACACCAACTGTGTAAATAACTGTCACAGGCTGAATTTGTTCCCAGATATTCCTTGAGCATCCCTGCCAGAAAAAGCTCACGTTCACAAATGTTGAACTCAATGCTAACAAGAGGATTCACCGAATCAATTTTTAAACTGAGAGGAATCTAATGTTTAATACCAATATTAGGAAAGTATTTATATTTTTTAAAAGTCAGTGCAGCATAACAAAAGAAGTAAGGGAATTAGATTAAATGCAGAAGATATCAATAAGTGAAAAGGAATGCAGAACCAAAAACTTTTTTTTTTTCTTTCAAAATGAAGAACAGGCTGAAATGGAGCTTGAGGAGACAAGGGAGCAAGATTTTCCCATTAACAGTGAAAGCAAACATCACCTACCAACCTTTTTCTCATCAGCAAGCAAGCACACAAAGATTACAGGTTCTAATAGTATCTAAAAAGACTTGACAGCCGCTATTTCTGAAATCCACGGTTGTCACTTCTGACCCTGGGTCTCACCATTAAACTTTTGCTCATTTCCAAGACACTTCTCACTGCGGGGATTGTTTTAATCAGAGCAAGTTAGTGAAGAGTCACAGAAGACATCTGGTGGCCAGTGCCCCAAATGACAATTTCATTTGCTTTACACCTTTGTAACAAACCTTACATTTTAATTAAGTAAATAATTTAAAACACTTTAAATTAATTTTAAAATTTTATTCACAAAAATCCAAGTGAAAACAGTTGTGCTTACTGCATAACAGCCCTGTGATAACCCTCCGTGGTCAGGCCAGGAACTGAGAACTTGGAAACAGCCCTTCAGCAGCTATGTTAAATGAGGCAGAACCTAACGAGCAGCCTTTGAATTTGGACAACTTGAACAGCCTTTGAATTTGGACAACTTGAACACGAACGACAGAGCAGACATTTCCTGAAAGCCCAAAGAATCTCCTATTTAAAGTTTCCATGTCCTTATCCCACTACCATTCACACATTCAGCCTCTGGAAAAACAACCTTGTTTATTCTGGGAACACACACACAAAAGAAAAGGCCATGAAATAGCCATCAGTTCCCCCAGGTGTGGATTGGCAGGAGATCAGCTCACTGGGGTCACTACAAAACCTGACAGAGCTCATGTGTGGGTGTTTTGGTAGATTCTGGAGGCACAGAGCAAGTGAAGTTTCCTCCTCTACAGCGTCAGCGTGACAGGGAACACAGGGAACATGCCCAGGTCACTCTGTACTTCCAACAGAGATGGACATTGGACAGGGAACAAACAGCAGGTCAGCAAACGGGGGAATCCCATCCTCCAGCAAGCCTTGCCATCCAAAACCCAGGCATTTAACAGGCAGCAGAGTACGTAATTCAATATAGTCTTCATCACATATTATTCCCAGTTCCTGAGGCCACCACTCCCTCTTTGATGCAAATGTGGAGTGCAAACCACAGCAGAGGAAGGTTGAGCCTTTTACTATTTCATGAGCTCTAAGGAGAGACTGCACCAAACAACATTTCCTACTGCTCAGACGGCACTTCAAAGGAGAAATCTACAGAGAGGCAAACTGGACACAGCTCAGGCCCTGGGAAGATGTGGCAGGAATGAGGTGGGAACTGAAGTCAGCCAAAATGATAAATGCACCAGAAAGCCTTAGAAAAGCGGCACTAATGGATAAGCAGCTTCTCAAGGCAGGCAACGTGTAGCAATATTGATTCTTTAATACACACAATGAAACCTAAGTCTTAATGATTAATAATCTGTTGTGAAACTCTATTCATTAGGTAAAAACAGTGCTCAGAGATGACACAACATAAATCAGGCAGTCTCCTCACTCATGAAAGAATGATGAGCTTGCTCACGTCCATGTAAATTAGCAGCAATCACTCTGCATAAAAGCAAGCTCCTGCTTTTCACAACCCAGCTGGTAACAGCCAAGAAAAAATGCTGGGAAAAAAGAAAAACAACACACACAAAAAAACCCCTAAATCTAATTTCAACACTAATTTCAGAAAGTACTTAAACAAAAACTAAAGCAAGCTGGTATTCAGGACACACTTGCCCCGGCATTACAAGGAGATGTGTGGAAAGGGACTCCTCCCAGAGCACAACACACCATTTTAGCAGAGTTATATCAAATTTTGCCACAAGCATGGTGAAACTTCCAGCCATTTCACAAAAACCTATGCTTAATTTCTAAGTGCAACACTGGCATTAAACACAGAAGTTTAAAGAAAAACCAAAGTTAAGAACTAAGTAAGAACTAATTCAGTTAAGAACTAAGGGAAGACATTGCCTGAGGCAGCTTTACTCACTAAAATTGAATGTTCATTACCTTTCTGGCCAAGAATTCTCCTTAAACCAATTAAACGGACACTCTGGCAAGCAGATTAATAACCTCTACAGATTGTTTAGATCGATCTTCAATCAACCTAGAGCAGAGTAAGAGCTGACTGATAAAGAGAGTCACGGAAGCAAAGAAGCAAGCGTCCCTCTTGCTTCTGCTGGAACTGCTCTGGATATTCCTACAGCAATGGACTTCTGGGATTCACAACAGACCTTTTATAAGGAGACTGACCACTTCTCACAAGAATGGCACAGCGCGGCTGAACTGACAGAACGCTGCTGGGTGCAGGCACCAGTGCTCCTCACGGCTCTTAACAGACACAGCAGGGAGGACGCAGCCCCTTCCCCCTGACCAAGGAAAAGGAAAGCAAAGTCCATCTGCAGCAGTAACTCCATAAGGTCATTAGTGTTTCAAACACTTCCTTCAGTCCCTGTAAATGCAAATCAGAGCGTTTTATACAGCTGAAAGAGATGGCACCTGCAACACACCCAATGTCCACCCACACAGCACCACAGTCATCCAGGTTTCAAACTTTACAGGGTGGGTCAAGTACACTGATGGAGCTGCAGGAACGTCCTGGCGATGCTAAAATACTCCAAACAGGGCCCAAAACTCAAGGCAGGGTGCTATGAACCTTTACTGAACACAACACTGGTATCAGCTGGGAGTTAAGAGCTGGACTAAGTCCTGCAGCCCTGCATCCCCACTGCCTGGTGTCAGCTAAGGGGACTCCTCACCTGGCACCTGCCAAGGCACTGGTTACAGTGCTGCCCACACCAGGGCTATCAAAACACTCACCCAATTATTTCCTGTCTGCTTTCTAGCACAGCTGGAAACACATCTCTGTTGTTCCAAGGCACAACCCAACAGCACCCCCACCCTAAAGTGACAGTCAACAGCACAAGACTTTCCAAGGCCGTTCTCACCTTTCTGCACCCTCGTGATTTGCCACATGCCACAGAGCCTGACACTGAGAGCAGCAGGGATGAAACTCAGGATTCTCAACTCTCAGCAACAGGACTGTGTCAACTGCTCACTTTTAAGCTTAAGATTTAAACTTCCCAATGTAAAATACTGCGAGTTTGATGGTAAATGTTGAAGTGTGCTGAAAGAGATGATCGCCTACAAGGAAAGATTTCTATTCCAACACCCTGCAGCTTTCTCTTGCCTCTCTGTCCTGATTTCTTACCATAGCCTTCCTATTAAAAATTGTAAATAAGAAAGCAGAACTAGCATAATCTGTTAATGAAAGCCTGGCATATGAGCAACTGCTACCTATTTGTCATGAAGGAGATCAACTGCTTAAATATGGCAAGTTATCAAAGATTAGTCAGTGCACAAAACAGAACTGCTTTTGCCCAGGAATGGGATTAGCCTTTCCCCATCATCATCATCATCATCCACCTCGGTCTGTGGAAAAGCAGTTTAGAAGGTCTTAGGTCTCTTTCCAAACATATTCCAACCATAGATCAAGTTTTGTGGAGGAGCTTCTTAGCAAAACCTAGTGGTATTTGATAATTGGAGCAGGAAAAAATACAGCAAGTGATTCTTATGATGAAAAGGGATATAGTCAGAGGCAGTAAACAAACCTGCATTCAGCATGCAGCAGATGTCAGCATTAACCAGGCTAATACTGAGGCACAGTGAAGTTGGATACAGAAGCAATGATCCCAAAAGCTGGGGATAAGTCTCTGCTAATAGAGATGGAACTTGAAATTTGGGAGCTGCCAAATCTCCAGCCTAACAACGAAGAAAGTTTTGTCACTTCAGAATGAAGACCTGAAATACTGAAGGCAGACTCTAAAAAATGGCTTCCAATTAGGCCAGTGCTAACAATCCAATTTCAGGTGAATAGTCTAAAGTGGAGTCCAAAGTAGTAAAGCAGTTTCTTTGAAGTCTCAGGTTTTGCAGAGACAGAGTATAAAAATGCCCTGAGGTACAATAGAAAGAGATAAATGCAGGGTTTTTAAGTACATGGGTTTGAAGAAATAGTTCTAGTATGGAAGGAATCCCATTTAAATCATTTCCATGTATGGGCAATTGACTATCTAATAAATGTATATTGCATATAAGGAAGACATATTGAGCTCACCTGTAGGATAAAGGATAATGAGTGCAAAAATCAGCCCTTGAAGATCATCTTGTTCCAAAACCCTGCCATAGGCAGGGACACCTTCCACTACCCCAGACTGCTCAGAGCCCCATCCATCCTGGCCTTGGACACTTCCAGGGACAGGGCAGCCACAGCTTCTCTGGGCACCCTGTGCCAGGGCCTCCCCACCCTCACAGGGAAGAATTTCTTCTGTGTATCTAATCTACCCTGCGTCAGTTTGAAGCCATTTCCCCTCATCCTCTCACTCCAGGCCCTTATCCAAAGTCCCTCTCCAGTTCCCTTGGAGCATGTTTAGGCATTGGAAGGGGCTGTAAGGTCTCCCTGGAGCCTTCTCTGAGGCTCTGAACACCTGCAGCTCTCCCAGCTGTCTCCAGAACAGAGGGGCTCCAGCCCTTGGAGCATCTCCATGGCCTTGTCTGGACTCTTTCCAACAGGTCCATGTCCTTCCCATGCTGGAGATCCCAGAGCTGGAGACAGCACTGCAGGTGGGGTATCAGCACAGTGGAGTAGAGGGAGGAGAATCTCCCCCCTTGCCCTGCTGTCCACACTGTGGGATGAGCCCAGGATGTGGTTAGAACTGATTATAATGTAATTTATTCATTTTCACAATCCAGACACTTGAAACATGAAATTTAACAGCATAAAACAAGATAGATTATTAAACATAAAGACCCTTAAAAATTTATTTTTAATCAATAATGTAGGAAATGGTACTTTTAATTGTTGGGATTTTTCTTCGCAGTGAACTGTATAGGGCACATCTCCAACTGGCAGCTGTGGCAAGCTGGTGCTATGGATCCATTTTGCACAATTGCTTCCTAATTAAAGCAGTAAAACTTTCAGCACCCTTGTAAGAAAAAGAGTTCAGATCTAATATGACAGAGACTGTAGCTGGCTGACTTCAGATATATTCAGCACTAAAGGTATAAGAAAAATGCATCCAGTTCTGCAGTTTATCTCTCTTTACAGTGAGGTAAACAGCTCATTTAAGCTTCCCTATCATTCACCTGCTGGAAGAGAAACACTAAGACCACATTTTACCACTATGAAAGACTACGAAAAGGCCATTTTTGTCTGAGTGCTTTATCAATCTCTTCCTCACCTCAGCATCTCATGTGTAATGATTAGAGTTCATTTTTTAAGCCTTCAAGTGCTGCTTTTGCTTGGAGATACTGTTCTACTAAGCTGCTTCAGGGAATCTGCTCATCATTCAGCACAGCAACACCTCCACAAGACAATCAGAGAAGGTGTGGTGTTTGCCCATCGCTCCAGTCAACTCCTGCCTACTCCAGGATCAGAGCTGAGCCCTGTGGGAACACACCTTTCTTTTCAGAAGTTTGAGTTTTGTTGAAATTAACATTCTGGAAAGGCACAAGACACACTAGCATGCAAACCTGAAGGTGCACTGAGAGTCTTTCCCCTTAACTGTCTGCTGACCACACTTTTTTCTCAGCTGGATATTCCCAAAAAGCAGTGACTATAGATTTATTTCTCACCAAGAAAACCAGAGAGAAAGAAGCAAACTTTGCCTTTATAATTCCTCTCAAGTTCAAGCTTGCAAGCAAACTGTGAGCTGGAGTAATCTGCAGGGTGAAATTTGTAAAATCCCAGCAAGGGCTACTCTGCTGCCCAGGGTAACGACACGAGCATGAACTCCAGCTTGTAAAACACCCTCCGTGGGGAAAGTAACAGCACAAAGAGAGAAGCCCAAAACTTGCCCATAGATTACTTTTTTCCCCTTAAGGCACTCCTCAATTGTCAGGTCATGACAAAATTTAGAGCCTTTCTGCATTATTCTCACAGAACATTTGAGCACCAGCAGAGCTGATTTCTGGCCAGTTGCCTCCGTGGCTTTTCAGAAGCCTCTCGATGTGTTGCTTTGGGTGCTACGGAGAGCGCGACGACCGAGAAATGGAATTACTTTCCTGAAAGTTACTTTGCCTTACACAGTTAGTATCTGATAATATTCACTAACCCTTTCACCTAAAATCTGAAGCAATCCAGATCTTCCACTAAGTGCCTGCTGAATGAGCCCCAGTGGAACTTTGCAGGTAGTGGTCTCACCAAAACAGGATCACGAATACCTTTATAAAAACACAACCCTGAAAGGAGAGCCCTGCTACCAAAAGTTCCACTTCTTTTGTTTGTTTTATCATGGGCTTTAATATACAAGAACTTCACACGAGTACATTTAAGAATCCACCTGTCTCTAGGGGTTTAAGTGGCCCACCATGGAATTTCTCCTTAAGCATTTCTTAGTTATGAAAAGCCAGAAACATGATTTTCCTGGGACAAACTAGTACCCACAGTGACAGAGAAACCAGATACAGTGTCTGGTGTTTAGAAGAAACTGTGTAATGACAGTACTGAAAGGCAAATGTGCAAACATTTAAGCCCTGAAAAAACACCAATCATATTTTTATGAACTACAGCCCATGGCACGGTATCTGAATAGGACTGAAGGCATTAAATAGTGATCTGGTCATTAATTATAAAGTATGTCAGTCTATATATTTCAAAGACAAATTACTGAGAGGAAAAGGAAGAACTTCCTAAAATGAACTTTGTTCCCCTCTTAATTTGTCCAGATATTTTAATATAGCATTTTTCAGGACAGGAGCAGCCCAAACTCAAAAGAGAGCTGAATAAACGGTGGTACTGCCTTCTACTGCCAGGACTTGGAAGAACCTTTTCATCCACTCAAAAGAAGAAACTTTTCCTCGTGTGTATAAGCGAGGCTGATCTTTTGCAGTTCTCTTAACAGATGTCCTAGCCCTGATGTCTTCTTTCAAGTTTATTCTTTTCTAAATCAAGACACCAAGGTCTCTCGTAGACATATGGCACACGGACATTAGAGATGCCATTTTTCCTCGTGAATGTGCTGGGATCTGCTGACCTCAGGTCACACTGGCAAGAAGTTACCATCTGCCTATTGCTGTTCGATGATCAAAAAGGAGCCTTTCTGGCTCTTCTGCTACAGCAAAACACCAAAGGGACTAAGAATATTGTATTGCTTGCAGCTAGTGCTCTGGCTGTATCTCATCTGACCTTGAAACTCTGTCCAAAGTAGGAAAAGGAACCAAACTGGGGGTGGAGGAGTGGGTATATCACAGGACTGAAAGCGAGGAAAAATCCAGCAGCAGGTTTAACATCAGAGGGCCAAGTTAGCCCTTACATTCTCTAACCTTCCCTTAATTACCTTTAAGTGCACAAAGATTGTAGGGGAAAATAAAACACTGAAGTAACTCAAACCAGTATTTCAGCAGAGCGGTACAAACATGGGATCTCTGTGTGTTTGTTGAACACTGCAGAGAATTTCTTCAGCCCTTCTAGAAACACAGAGTGAGAAAAAGTTTGAAAGCAAAGCCCTTAAAAGTAAGAACAAATCAAAATTTTTCCTGTAACTAGATTCTCTTCTCAGACATAGCAAATATTTCATTTTTTAGTTATACGAAGATTACTGATGCAGTTTTGTTTTGTTCACAGATAAACTTCCTCTGCAGGACAGAACTGTTGCAGAAGCTTTGTCAAAATCACATTCTCCAGCCAGCCAGCAGCACATCATCTCAAAGAACATTAGAATTAAAAAAGTGTTGTGCAAACACAAGGATTACTCCAGAGAGTTTCAGCAAAACAATGCATTTCTGCACCTCACTTCCGTAGAGATGCCTTCAGTTTACAACTTCTTTGTTTTCAGGGTGGTTTTTTGTTTGTTTTTGGTTCTTTGGGGGTTGTTTTTTTTTTGGGGGGGGGGGATTGTTTAAGGAGGAAAACATTTGATGCAGTCAACAAATCTACCTCCAAGTCCCACTGAGTTTTCCATCTGGCTTCTTCTCTAAGATTCTGAACTCCCTCATACTTTGCAGAAGGCCAGCAAGTGACAGGGTTGCTCCGCCCCAAACTTTTGGCCTCCAGGACTTCAATCCATCACAGCACAGGATGAAGGTTTAACCAGCTATGACAAACCACTAAGCAAAGGTGCTCCAAATGCACCAAGAAACTCTTTTCACAACAGCAGTAAGTTCATAAACTTTCCAAAATAAGGGGATTTTTTCCCTTCCAAGTAGCAAAGTCTCTTCGGTAAAGATAATTAAAGGACACCTGTCACTGACCACAGCATCACCACTGGCTGAGACTGGTCTGTACTATGACACAGACAACTCAAAAAGGATCAAACACTTTGCCAGACTGCAAACCAGAACATAACCAAGGCAGAAATGAGATACTTGTACGCAGTTTAAAAAAGTAACTTCCTTGCATTTCACCTTTAGCTGTACAATAACCTCTCCTCAGGTTTCAAGCAATCTGACCCAAGTATTTTCTTAATAAACAATCACAGAAGATTTGCATTAAGCAGGAAGGGAAAGCAAACAAGACTTCCATAAAGTACATGTCTGTATCTGCTCCGTGGTCTTGAATAAATCTGTATTGTACCTAGCTCAGCAAACCAAAATTAAACCAAATACCAACAGAAACTTCTCACCATGTTCCACGAAGACGTTGCAGTGTGGGCCCGCATGCCTCGATGACTCCTTCTTCCCTGCTCCTTTGATGAAGTGCAGGGCAGGCAGACTTGGCCTCCTTTGGTCCCCAAGAACTTTTCCAGGCTGCTGCCCCATAAAGTAACTATGGGCAGCCTTTCCCAGGACGAGAAGTTTTCGAAGAAGTCTGTGATCCCTGATCTTCCAGGCTGAGAAGGAGTTTTGAAGGAGAAGGTATTTAGGTGGGTGCACCGGCCGCACTCGCGGTGGGACAAAGTCACCTGAGGTGAAGAATTAAGACAGACAAATTCCTTCAATGCTCCTGAAGACAGCAACAAGGCTCCTTAGGTGACTTTATGCAAAAAAAAAAAACAACGAGTAAAAGTTCCAACCGCTCAGCAATGACCAAGCATTACCAAAGTTTCAGGTTGCCATATGTAGTGTGTCTTCGACCGAGTAAAGGAGAATTAGTTCATCTCACAAGCAAGAAACCACACATAGGCTCACCCAGGGCAGGAAATAGCCATTCCCACCACAACCAGTGTCAAGGTTTCTTTTTTTTTCCTCCTTTTCTTTTGCATAGCATTGAGTTAGCAAAGGCCAAAGAGCCACGGATTTGGCTTCAAGTATCGCTGAAGTCCAGCAGGGTCAGGTGCGCTGGAACCATGTCAGCTCTCCAGGCGAAGCAACAGCAGCAGCAGCGCCGGGTGTGCTCCGCACGCACCCTGGGGTGCAGGGATGGGACGGGGGCTCCTCGGTCACCGGGCTTCGGCTCCTTCCACCGCCGCTACCTCGGGGCCGGGGGGCCCGGCGGGGCCATGGCGGCGTCGGAGCAGCGCTGGGGCGGCCGGGCCGGCGCCCCGTGCCCGCTGCCTCAGGCGGAGCCGGGCGCGGGGC
>VZRR01002902.1:101968-121040 GCA_013398015.1 Oreocharis arfaki
TTTCAGTGGTGACCAGTGACAGGATGAGGAGCAATGGCCATAAACTAAAACACGACTAGTTACCCCTCAACATGAGGAAGAACTTCTTTAGGTCGAGGGTGGCAGAGCTCTGGAACAGGTGCCCAGGGAGGGCGTGGAGTCTCCCTCTCTGGAGACATTCCAAACCCACCTGGGCTCGTTTCTGTGTCACCTGCTCCAGGTGACCCTGCCCTGGCAGGGGGGCTGGACAGGATGATCTCCAGAAGTCCCCTTCAACCCCAACTAATTTGTGATTCTGTGAAAAAAAAACCTCTGAGGGGAGTGAGGGACTGAGCAAGGGTTGAGGGGTCTATGAGAAGTAGGGGGTGAAGAGGAGGGTGAGATGAGCCATGAGGAGGCAGCGAGGGGGAAGATGAGGGAATGAGGCTGGGGGACATGAAAGTGTCTCCGGNGTGACAGGATGAGGAGCAATGGCCATAAACTAAAACACGACTAGTTACCCCTCAACATGAGGAAGAACTTCTTTAGGTCGAGGGTGGCAGAGCTCTGGAACAGGTGCCCAGGGAGGGCGTGGAGTCTCCCTCTCTGGAGACATTCCAAACCCACCTGGGCTCGTTTCTGTGTCACCTGCTCCAGGTGACCCTGCCCTGGCAGGGGGGCTGGACAGGATGATCTCCAGAAGTCCCCTTCAACCCCAACTAATTTGTGATTCTGTGAAAAAAAACCTCTGAGGGGAGTGAGGGACTGAGCAAGGGTTGAGGGGTCTATGAGAAGTAGGGGGTGAAGAGGAGGGTGAGATGAGCCATGAGGAGGCAGCGAGGGGGAAGATGAGGGAATGAGGCTGGGGGACATGAAAGTGTCTCCGGAGTGAAATCATGAGGGTGCCATAAAGGGGTCTAAGGAGAAGGAGAGGTGGATGAAGAGAGCATGAAAGGGAAGATGAGGAAAATTGAAACCAGACAAGGCCCCAAAAAACTCATGTGAAATCCCTTTCCTCTTTACAAGGGCGACCCAAGTTGTTTTCCAACAGATCTGACTCTGCAGGGGTCTCACAGCCTCTGCCCAGCTCTGGACTCTGGATGCTTGCAGAAATGGACGGGGAAGAAGAGATCCTTACTGGATCAGCTGTGTGCACAGCCATCAGCTTTTCCACAGCCAGGAATCTGTCACCTTGCTTGCAGAAAGGACTTCACTTCTTTGTTAATGCTGTCCGCATATGCAGAACTCAATACAAAACCAGCCACTGAGGCCAGTGAATGTGACAATTAAAAAAAATATTTTATTGACCTATTTTTGTGCACCGTTTGGTACAAAGATGGAGGTAAACTCCTGAATTCTTCAGCACGCACTGAGAGTTCCCTAAGCTAAAGAGCAGACGGTGGTGATGAAGATACTTAGTTTTTCATACGTTCGCCAGTTCACCTTGGGGATAGAAGAGGGTCAAGGCAGCAGCTTGAGGTCAGGGTGTTTTGGTCAAAGGTCTGTGGTTGCTCCCACTCGACAACAGGAGAACACACAATTGCAATTCTGTGCTGTAGCCTCCTGCTCAGGGCAACCATCTGGACACAGAGCAGCTTGTTTATACTGACTCCTCCCTTGTGGCAAATCCAAACGCACTCCATGTCTCCTATGCCATATTCAAGGTCTCTGGCAGACCTGTATTTTTCATCTTCTAACAATAGCATCCAAAATGTAGCACTTCATACAGCCCTGCAGGATCCTCCACCTCTGTTGTGTGAGGCTGCTCCTACTTCACTAATTCTTAGTCAGGAGACTGAGCTCAGACCATTTCTATTGGATTTCTCCATCAATGGCTCAATTTGCAGGTACTGAGGCTGTTTGTGCTGCACACACGCACAGGAGAGTGAAATTCTGGTACATCGTGCTGAGAGAAATCCAGGGTCACATTTCTTGAACTCTGCAGAATTTCTCCAGGTTTATCTCAGTAATGGAGATCAGCCTCTCTCCGAGGTGATCTAACCCCCTGCTCAGCTCCCATGGATTGAAGGAAAGTGAGGAAATGAAGCTGTCTGTCAGCACAGGCCAAGCAGCCCAAGAGAAATTTGTTACAAAACCCAGTATCAACCATTCTTCACCGAAAAAGTTATTCTCTTCTGGGTCTGACTGGAGCATCCTGGATAATCTCTCCTACCACGGCAGGGCTGAAGCAGAATAAACTCCAGAAGACAACCAGAAGACCTTCACCAAATTAAGCAAAAGTAATTGCAAATATGCAAGACTTCATAGAATCACAGAACTGTTTGGGTTGGAAGGGACCCTAAAGACCATCATATTCCACCCCCCTGCCACAGGCAGGGACATCTTCCACTAGATCAGGTTGCTCCAAGCCCTGTCCAGCCTGTCTTCGAACACTTCCAGGGATGTGCTGTGGACGGTACAGGCTGCAAATATGCTCTTCCCTGGCTCACCTGAGATCTGTGCAGATGAATGCATTTACTTTTTATTTAACAGACCAGGTGAGTTTATCATTCAGGCCAGCAGGCAGTTATTCTTTCTGATGCTGTGCAAGCATAAGCAGCAAAGTGGGGCAGATTCTTTGCCAGCAGTTCCCAGCCTCTTTCCACTCAGCAGTTTCTCCAAAAGCATTTCCTGTTTCCCAGAGCACTGCTGTAGTTACTGTGGGACAATACACAGGCAGATGAGTCAGCTGGTCACTCCCAAATGTCAGAGCAAGATACCTGCCTTCTTCCCCTTCCTGAAGGGTATTACATTTTCTGTCCCCATCCCTGCTGCCAGGTTTTTGTGAACATGGTTGTCGCATGTTAAACTTGGAAGTTGCCCAGTAGATTCAGAAATTGTTAGAGAAGACAGAGACAGAAAAGTCATGTGAATCCGGAATAAATTTTTAAAAAGCTACAGAGTGTTTTTTCAATCACAAATCAATCACCGTATACAACCTATGATTTTTTTTTCCTAAGAGATACTTCAGTACTTTTTCTATTTACCTCCCATTAAGTGTGGCATACTTCACCCAACAGCTGCAGTGACGTTTTCTCCATAACAATATCTTAAAAGCTTCAACCTCTTCACCAAATAATAAAACTTAGCATGTTAATTAACAGTCCTCAGGAACCTGAGACAACCATTTCTAGATGTCTCTAATCTCACTGGGATTTCAATCTCTTCTCAGGTCTGCTCAAAGCTTTTTATTTGTACCATTCTCAGCTGAACAGCAAAACTGCACGGATGATACAGAACTAACACAATAAGCAGCAGTAATTGGATTAATAACCCATTAGCACAAATTTAAAATCCCAGTGGTTATTCCTAGGAGTAAAGGAATTCTTCCTATTAGTACATGAACACTGGAACCAAGAAACAAGAAAATTATTTTTGCAGATGAGTGATGTTGTGTTCTCATTCCTACAGGCAACACTCACCAGCATGGGAACTAGTTACTAACTCGACTTCTGAGCACATCTGCACCATGTATTAACTCTAGTAATACAGGAGGTGCTACAGCTGCTTTACAAACAGTGTCAGACACTGGTGAACAAAGAAATCAAGTTGGTTTGAGCTGTTTTAATGCCTGCATGGGCCTTTTAGTTCCCCAAATAAAAATGAACACTTACTAGGTTTTTCCCACCCTGCTTTCAACTACTTTTTTTTTCTTAAACCAGAGAAGCCATAGTTTCTTCCTTTTCACCCTTCCTGCTTAGAAGTTGCCCAGCAAAATCCCACAGGCTATTTCAAGAATTCAAGGGGACATTGCTGTTGCTGGCTTGTTGTTACCTGCTGCTTTGCAGAGCTGTGCTGGATGGAGTTGCAGGAACTGCCAGCAATGACCTTGCTGAAGCCTTGTTACAGAATTTAGGTCTTGGCACAGCACTGGCTGAATGTGGAAAGATTACCCCTCATGGTCATGGGGAAAATACTGAGACCTTTGGTTCCCCTCCGTCAGGAAAGACCCATAACCAAACCTCACCAGCTGTTGTTCTTGGGTTTAGAAACAAAAATGCCAGGTATTCAGGAATAAGGGAACTGGATGAGTCACATACCTCCCCCATTTAACACATCATTAATGCCAAAATATCAGGAATGCTGCAGCAAGCAGGAGGAATCAGAAAGCTCAGAACTGAAGCAGTCCAGATCTTGAGCTGTTTTTCAGCAGAAATCCCTGAATCTCCCCGTGTGGTAATAAGATAAACAGCTGCTTAACTACAGCAACTGGGTGGGGGGGGGAAAGTACTTTTCTAAGTGAAAGATGCAGACTGCTAAAGCTTTATTAGCCTTTTTGAACCTGTCTTGTCCATGCAGGTGTGGGCTATGTGGCTACCAGCAGCCTCATGGAAACCTGAAAGTCACCATCAAGCTTTGGTTTTCAAATTTCCCGTCCTCCTGAGGATGTGATTGTTGCAACACTTATTAGGGAATCCTTTTAAAACTCAAAAATAACATTCCCAGGTCTTGTGTGGAGCATTCCAGCAACACCCCCAACAGGTTCAGTACTATTTTCAGAGGCAGCACGGGCAGTTGTGCAGCAGCAGAACGGATTAGCCATGTCCTTGCTTGTCCTTAGCTCCATTAAGCTTTAGGATTTGGGCAGCAGCGCTGGTGGCAGCCGTCCAGGCCCTGCTGTTTGGCAGGGCAGCGAGGCGGAGCTGCTGGCGAAGGGAAGTGCCACAAACGCGATCCAAAGGTGCCATCTAGTGCCTGCTCGGGACCACAGGGAAAGCAGCCCGAGCTGGAGGGACAGCAACGAAGGGAATTTCTGGTTCCCAGGAAAACACCGAGCAAAGGACTTTCCCTTGTGCCCGAGGCAGCAGTGCGAATTTGCAACGTGCAGTTGTTTTCAGGGACAATTGGGGCAGAAGTTTTATCATCCTTTTTAAGAATTACAGTGCTGTGGTGCAAGGATATATTTGCAATACAAATAGATAAAAAATATATTTAACAGCTCTAATACAGCACCTGGAGCTGAGAGAATGCTTCAGGGAAAGCATCACATTCTGCAGAGAGAACATGACTGACTGCCTGCCAACATCTGGCTCAACACATCCACCTCTAGAAGAGCAGACCTTCATCTCTGAAGATCTTCACCAGTGTTATACTGGGCTCCCTGTCATCCCCCAGTCACCTCTGCCTGACTCACCTCTCCCAGGGATCCTGCAGGGAGGCAATGCTTGGAAAGCCACTGTGAACACCACCAGGCAATCCTTACAGAGGAACCCTGAAAGCACTGAAGAGGAAGGTCAAGTCCTGCTGGAATGAAGGGCAGCAGCTGAAGAGGAGGTAAGATGGGGTAACCATTCCAAGTGTCCTGGCATAAGCAAACTTGAGCCAACCACAGCTCTCAAGCTAGACCAAAAACAAGCCAATGCACACACTGCTGAAGGAGTGGTTTGTTTCAAAAAATTTATTGAAATGTAAAATACTTAATACAAAACAATACTGGTGCCTCCTCAGAAGAGGAGCTCACCACGTCAGGCATAAAAAAAAGACCAGCAGGACACACACAAACCAGGACACTGCTTGTCCACAGCTCCTGGCTCATATGGACAGCGAGAGCCACATCCCATCTCACACCCCTGAGACATTTCAGGCCATGAACAGCCAGACCCAAACTGTGGTTAGCAAGGCTGTGGATACTCCTGTTCTCTAGACACCTGTGCCTGGATCTACATTCTTAAAAACAAGGGCTCTCAGTCAGGGGATAGACTAGCAGATCTGTATTGCAAGTAAATTAAAATCCAAATCATCTTTTGGGGAGAGAGGAACATCAAAAAATGTATCCCTTCCCCTCTGGCATTCTGCATAAAGTTCTGGGGCACTAGAAACAGCAACAGGTGCTAGGAGACATGTCCCAGTTGCATCTGCATCTTTATAAAGGTCAGATAGCAATTTTTCAGGCCATTGCACTAAAAGGCTATGGTACTTAAGTACTACTTTGTACTAAAAGGACACAGGAGATATCCTAGGAGTGAGGAATTTTGGTGGTTTCTGAAGTGTGGAATGAATGTTGGGGACTAGAACACTGAAAAAAACATGTAACACTGAGAATCAAAGCTGCCATGCTGGGATTTCAAATGACTGCTCCTGGCCCTGTACCCTATCCCTCCAAATCCAGCAACCTCTGTCGAGTTTCCAGAATGATCTCCTCTGTCACCTCTGGTTTGAGAATGTCCTTGATCTGCAGTGGAAAGAAGAGCAATATTAGCACCAGGAAGCAACTACTACTTTTGCACACTCTGTGGGGAGACAAAGGCCCCTGATACATGGCAGTGACCAGCAAGGAAGTTTAGAGGGTTGTGGTGAAAAAAGACCCATGGCAGAGGGTCCAAGGCAAAATCAACTTTGCCAGTCAGGAATTCTTACAGAGACCAGAAAAAAATCAAAGGAGCGGTTTCTAACCCTCCTCATCTTCCCTGAAGGACACACACTGTATTTGGGAAGGGCAGAGATGACTTGAACACAATTATACTTCCAAAGAACACCCCATTGGGAATGAAAGCAGAAGACAATTCAGATCTCATTTATTTATGGGAAGAGAATTCTCCGTGATTGTGATGGCACGAATCACAGTGAAAAGCTGTACAGCAAGAAGTCAAATAGAGGCAGCCTTCCAGCAGTGCAGGATGTGGATACAGACATGAGACTGCTCTCTGCACAATACATGACATTTACTTTTTGATTGCTTCATAAAATGCACTGTACGCTGACACAGTGCCAAATTTAACACTGTTTTCACAGGAATTAAAGGGTCCATAATCCCAGCGAGGGATACACAACATCTATCAAAAAAGGGACTGATCTCTCTATAGGAATAGTCAGACTCTGCCAGAAGCAGAACCCTTCAAACAATCCCTGAAATTGTGCAAGGCAACTTATGTTATGCAGAAGGGGAGAGTTCATGCTGTCACTTACTACAGGATGCTTTGGAAAGTCAAAAGGAAACTCTGACTCCAGCAGCAACTGATGCAGCCCTTCTGTTCCCTCCCCTGAGTGTGGAATAAACACCACTGGTTCCTGTACCTGATGAGGAAGGGATGCTTCATAGCAGTACAGGATGCTGGTGTCAAAGAGCATCATCTTGTGAGTAACCAGAGCCACGATGCAGTTTCGGAGCCTTGAGATCACCTCCCGGTCAGACAAGGGAACTGGCTGAGGAAGGACAGAGGAAAAGGGATGAATGTACAGGGAAATAATGCAAGTAAAAAAGCCTTGCTGTGAACCTAACACAAGATCCTGAAAGTCTCAGGTTGCCCATGTGCCTCTGACTATGTCAGACTAAAAACCATCACTGGTAAGAGAAGGCTCACCTTCCCTGAACACTCACCTCCAAGCTGGTGGTGTAGCCTCCAGCCTCGTCATCCTTCTGCTCCGGAGTTGGGTAGATCCAGATGAAGCCATTGTTGCCGAGGATCACGGATGCACCACAGGGCAGGTCATGGAAATGAGTCTTCTGGCGTTTCACAAGGGAGGGAGAGACCTGAACCAGCACACCCTGGGCAAGCTGGAGAGGAGACCACGAGGCTCAGCATGAGAGGCATCATGAGCCACCACAGATCCCACCGTGTCACTGACACACACTCACTCCATTCCTGGCCTAGGAACCACTCTGTTTTAACACCTTTTCCTGTGAAACAGTGAATATAAAACCTGCCTGCCTCTGGGAGCACTGGAAGCATTAGCTAATGCCTGTGCAGCCCTTTGAAGAGGAAGAATACTCTTAAGTGCTTAGCACAAATGTTAATAATATCTTGATCGTAACTACACATCAACCATCCCTGCAGAATAATGAGGAGTCAGAGGCCCAATTTAGCAAAACGCTTTCCCTCATAATCCAGTCACTGTCCTTCACCCTTTGTGCAATAAGCACACTTTCCTTTCATCTTTTAAGTGCTAATACCCTTGGTCTGGTAATCCCAAACTGCAGCCTACGCTCCAACGGCCCCTTGGCTTATTTCAATGCACAAAACCAGAGATAAACGCCAACTGCGTAAAGCCTAAAATAGAGCCCTGGGGAGAGAAACAAGTCACAGGGGCAACGGCCAGCAGAAGAGGAGTGAGGAGATTTCTCCCCAGGATTTAATTCCCAAGTGGCTAGTGGAGGAAACAGGACTAGCAGGCTGGAACTGTAGACAGGGAGAGCAATGGCTCAAAGGGCAACTAAAGGACACCTCTTCTGCTTCGGGGAAACTCTGCTTGGTGCTCCCATGTAGGAGCTGAGAGTCCTTCTATCCTGCAGTAATGGGTTATAACAACATCCTGCTCTACTCCAGAGCTCTTTTCTTAACTAAGCCTCCAAAAGGCCTTATACAAGTCAGCTGGTGCAGAATTACCCCAGGATCAAGGGCTTTGGAACAACTCACCTTCCCGTATTTCAGGCTCCGGGTGTGCAGCGATACAGCCCCATCAGAAAATATAGACTGGACCTCTGCCTGTAGGTGCCACTTAAGGAAACGGGGTCTCTAAGGCTGCCCAGTGCCACCCCAGCACAGCTCTCACTCCTAGCCAGGCCAGCCAAGCTCTGCCTGTTCTTCCCATGCCCTTGGCTGTTCTGTCAATGGGAGCAGCAGAAGGATACACTGATGAGATCCCCTTCCTGCAGGTAGTCCCTCATTGCAAGCTCATCTTCTGCTGATTTCCTTCTCTGAAATATCATGAGAAAAGTTACATGTAGCCCAGAATGAGAAAACACCCATCAATAGCTCATTGTGGGGGACCTTAAGATGCCATGTAAAACACAACCTGCTACACTCACCAGCTCTCCACCGGGTAAATTTATAGATGACAGCAACAGGACTGAATCCAGTCTGGAATTCGTTTCCACTTTCCATCGCTTCTGCTGAACCTAAGGGAAAAAAAAAAACAAAGCAAAACAAAACCTATTGGTACACACTCAAAAATTAAATGAGAGCTGCAGCTCACCAAGCTGCAGGAGGGGACAACTCTGCTGGCTTCTTCCATCCTCATCCCGGTTTAAATCCATGCGCTCCCAGTACCGTGCGCAGGGACACTGATGTGTATTAGTTTTAGGATCCCGGGAAACGCTTTGGGTGGGACTGAGCCACGGCCACCCTCCTCCTCGGCACCGCGGCAAACACGGGGCTTTACCTCCGTAATCCTCCCGACCACGATGTCGCCGATCTCGCCGTTGTACCTGGGACAGAGAGCGGCGGTCACACACCTCACCCTGCCGAGCCAGGCCCCGCCGCCGGCCCGCACCCGCCACGGCCGCGCTCACCTGGCCTTCAGCGCCCTGACACACACCAGCTTGTTCACCCTCTCCACCACGCCGGCCACCGAGGCGATCAGCTTGTCGTCCTCCACAAAAGTACCGTGGCCCCTGCGGAGAGAGAGCGGCTACCTAAGGACTGCCCGAAGCCGCGCCACGCCGCCGCAGCCGCCTCCCGTCCGCCGCTGCCCGCACCTCATATATCCCGTGTCCGTGGTGATCGTGTCCCCCGGTGCCACCAGGTGCTTCTCGCCGCCCCGGGGCGGCCCGGAGTCCAGGGGCGCGCGGACCGCCGGCAGCCTCATGGTGACCGCCGCCATCTTGGCCCCGCCGCACGCGTCTTCCGCCGGCCATGTTGGCTGCTGGCAAGAGGACGCCTGAAGGCTCGGCCGCCGCCATCTTGAGTGAGGGCAGCGGGGGCGGTGGCTGGGCAGCCATGTTTGTTCCTGGCAGCCTAGGGACCCGCGAGCTTCTCCCGTTGTGGCCCAAGGAGGACCGCGGCCATCTTTAGTGCGGGCATGGCGCGGCAGTCCTCGGGCAGCCCCTGGGTAGTGACCCGCTCACCCAGAACCCGCCTTGCAAACTGGAGGGAACAGCACGGGCCTCCCCCGGGGCTCAGCGGGCCCCACAGCCCGGGCCGGGCTGCAGTGCTGTGGGTCAAGGCGGCGAGCAGCACCCCCAGCTTGGGGTGCCCCTCACACAAGGTGTCCCCCTGAGGGTAATCGTGTGATGCCCTCCCCGGCTGGCCGGTGCTCACGCTTGGCTTAAACATCCCCGCAGGACTCGGGACTGATCCCCTCCCCTCGGCGGACCACTGCGAGCAGGAACTGATACGTCCGTGGAAAAGTTTTATCCATTTAATTCAAGCACCGGTTCGGCTCTCAGAACTGCGGAGGAAACACCACGGGAAAAGCAGCCAGGGGTGACCGTCAGCAAATGTGTCGCTTCCTTCCAGCAGGGCTTGCACCTGTATCGCATCGCAGCCGAAATATGGGCGCTAATTCGTGGAATGTATGAAAGGATATGAATAGCTGTGGCTTCAAAGAGGAACTGTACAAGTTCACAAGAATAGGGACTGGTAGGGTGGAATCAGTAGATAGTGGCCGCTCCAAAGCGAGCCAGGACTTACCCCAGCTTCCAGACCTGAAAAAGGGCTTCTTTAGCCAAAACCTGGGTTTTTTCCCTCTCCCAGATGCATGTCTTGGTCCAACAGATGACACTACATCTCACTCACAGATTATTGTGTTAATTAAGACCTTCACTCATCCCAATCCCCACATCCTTCCCTTGGCACATAATATAAAGCTCTCCATGCTATTCCTCTTCTAAATGATAAATGTTCCAAGTAATTTTTATTTAGAATACAAGAGAGGTACAAATGTATTTACACTGTGTACATATACAATCAAATAATATATAATATCAAAGTCTTGTAAATAATGTTTACATAAATATTTACAAAGTTAAAGTGACAGTTGTTTGGGATTTTTTTTTCTTTTCTTTTGTTTCTGTTTATTTTCTTCTGGAAGTGAAACACGGTTTGTGAGAACTTTATACATCTTAGACTTATAATTAATTAGAATACCTTCTTTTAAGATTTATGATACACAGCCCTCCTCCGGAGTGTGGGGACTCCAGAGGGCGCTTAGAGTTGTCCTCGGGGACAGAGCTGGCCCGGGGACAGGTTTTCTCTGTCCCCAGAGGGCAGTAGCAGTTCCAACCAAAATGTTCCTTCACAGCTGGGAAAAGGATGGGGAGGAGTGCTGCCAGGGCTGGAACAAGCACAGCCCGGCAGAGCTCAGGATCCCCGCAAAACCTGCCTGTGGGCATTCCCAGCTGGCACGGTGTCCCCATGGCACATAACCTGTCCCCTCTGCCCACGGCATCGCTTGGAGCGGTGACAGACCCCAGTGCAGGGCTTGGGCTGGAGTAGGGCAGGCAGAGGGTCTCGGGTGGGGGAAAATGCAAATGTTCACTAACTCGGGGCTCCCACGGAGGGAAAGGTGTCCCTTGGAAGGAGCCACCGGGGCCAAAGCCACTCCTGAGGCAAACAGGCATGACAGGGGTGGCCGCATCAGGTCTTTGCCAACCTTTCAATGGGGCATGTGTCTGCTGGAGCAGAGGAGGAGGGATAAGAGCGATTTTTCTTTCCACCAATTTATCTGTAAAACCCAGTCATGACTCATGTAGGCCCAGCTTTTCAGCTGCCCCAGTCCTTTCCCAGTGCACCGGCAAACCCACACAGGACATCCTGCTGCGTCCCTTCTCCTCTGCCAACCCCAGGGGCCACCAGCCCACCCTGTGCTGCATCTCCCTGGGGATGATCCCGCATGACTCAGCTGCAGAGCTGGGGGTTCCCCTCCTGCTGAACCCCCGCAGTCAGTGATGCCCAAAAACAGACCAACACCCCTCTGAGACACAAAGCAGCTCTGCCTCTGCCCCCCAGCTCAGCCAAGAGTCACCCCCCCAGTTCATTGCATGTCTCAGCATTGGTCTTTGCTGTCCCAAATCCTGCTGCCGCACCGTGGCTTCACAGCACCATGGTGGGGATGTGATGGGCCAGGGAGGCGGGATGGGGCACGGGCAGGGCGGGTGAGTGGGCCTGCAGGGAGGAGTTGGGGGGCCGGTGGCGGGCGCTTTTCTGGTGTGCCCGCAGCCCTGCGAGCTGGGAATAGGCACTTTGGCAAACCTGGCACTTGTAGGGCCGCTCGCCCGTGTGCAAGCGGACGTGGTTGCGGAGGGTGGAGGACTGGCTGAAGCGGCGGTTGCAGAAGCGGCACACAAAGGGCTTGTCCAGGGTGTGGATGCGCATGTGGGAGCGCAGGTTGCTGCGGGAGTTGAAGCCGCGGTGGCAGATGACGCAGCGCATGCGCCCCGTCGTGCTGGCCCCCGTCTCCACCGCGTGGAAATCCTCTGGGGACGACAGGTGACAGTCAGGCGCTGCCCTCCGGCACAGCAGCTCGCCCCACCCCAAGTCCCTGGGGTGCTGGGTGCCCTGGAAAGTTCCCAGTGCCCTCTCGCTGGCTCCCTGCTGCTGAGGTCACCTATCTTGGGCAGACTGGCATCCAGGCTGGCTCTTAGGATTTTGGGATCCAGCCAGTGCTGGGAATGGGCTCACTCAGATTTAGGTAAGGGGAACATTCAAGCTGACCTGAATGAATCCCTTATAGATGAACACAAAACCAATTTTCCCCTGCCTGGGCTGCAGCAGAGCTGGAGGGGGTGGGTGCAGGCACTCTCAGGAACCCCCAATCACGCTGTCCAGCCCCTGCACGGGTCCCAGCTTCTCCCCTCGCTCTGCTGGACTCAGACATGGCTCTCTCAGAGTGGGTAGTAGGATCAGGGAGCACAGAAATTCTCCAAACACAGCCTGAGCTCTGCTGTGCCACAGAGAAGCACTCGGGAAGCCACTGAGACAAGCTGAGAGTGAAAGCCCAAGGAGAGAAAGGCCTCCTGTGTTGGTGATTAAGGCCCCTTAAATGCAGAGTGGGGATGTAGAAGCTGCATCCGCTTGGTGTTTCACGGAGTGTTGGGGCTTCCACTCACACCCTATGCTGCTCCTCCCTGCTCGGCTGGGCCAGACACCCCACCACCAGCAGCCATGGGCAAGCTGTCCTAGAGGAATTCCCCTGAATTATTGGAGGCCTGCTCAAGCTGTATGGATCATCTCATAGTCCCTGTGCTTGTCCACAGAGAGCTGGGATATCTGACATACCCCTGGGGTGTCCCTGCCTCATGTCCACCCTGTGGCCTCAGAGCTGGGCACAAAGTGAACACGCAGGGATGTTGCACCCTTGGCTCTTTCTGATGTTACCTACCGTGTTTGTTCTTCTTCTGCTCCTCTTCCAGCCCCGGCACACCTGGGATGCCCAGGAAGGTGTTGTGGGAGTTCCCATACCAGACCAGCAGCTCTTGGTCTGGAGGAATCATCTAGAAAGAGAGAGAAAGGTAGAGCTGTTGGAGGGGGTGGCAATGAACATCCATCCCTCTGCTGATCCATTCAGATCTGCTCTGACTGTGCCCCATTTCTGTGAGACCCTGCTGCCATCTGGGACCTGCCAGCAGTCCCCAACACCCCAAGCAGGCACAGAACAGCCCAGGATGCAGCACTGGAGGTGATGGCACAGTTCAGCACCACCCAGCACCAGCACAAACCCACTCCAGGCTCGCTCCCAAGCTGGGACACAAACAGGGTGATGGGCAAATATGCAGCTACAGAGCACAGGGACAGATCTGGGGTCTCCGGAGTGCAGGACCCAGAGCTCCCAGCAGCTCAGGGAGACCAGGACAGGGCGGAACACAGAGACATGGAGAAATAAACTGTTTGTGGAGCCACAACCAGCACGAATGACAGAGACCAAAGCAGGGACCTGGGACATGGAGCCCCAGCTCAGGGCTCTAGCAGAGCACTTTGTCTTTGCACGGAGCCATCAGCAACCTCCTACTGCAGGGCACAGGCAGCATCTCCCACCCACCCCTGTTGGGGCTGGTTTTAGAAGATGGAAATGCGGATCCACCAGCAAAGGGCTCATCAGCCTGCAGAGCAGGGGAGAGCTCGGGGCTGCTATAAGAGACCATGGCTCAGGTGTGAAACACTGCTTGTATCCCACACCAAATCTGCGGTGCCTGCAAGAGCCCAAGGACAGCTACAGGACCAGGACAGGGGTTTTGCATCATCCATGCTCCCATTTCCCTGAAGCGATGGCACTTCTCCTGTCCCTGCTGTTCCTGTCATGTTCCTGCATGGCCAGGGTGAGCAGCCAGGAAATGCCGCTCAAGGCTCCCCTCGTGCAGCAGCCATAGCTGGGAAGATGGATCCTCTCAGACCAGTTCAAGCAACACTAATAACAACATCACTTTATAAAAAATGCAGGTTTTCCCTTAGCAGTCCCTACTGCTGAGAACCTAATTTAGAAATAGGAACATCCTGTGTTTTGGAGGGCAGTTTTCTGTACACTGAGCATGTTAGATCCAAGTGAAACAACATCCACATGAAACACAGATCCTAAGTTCAATCACCTCAACACTGAAAATATATTGAATTTTAAGCGTCTGAAATCAATAGGAATTTGACGTCATATCTTTGTCCATCTGCATAAAGACCTCACTGGGACTGCAGAGGAGGAATTTGGGAGGCAGGGGAAGCCAATATCCTTTCGCATCTCAAATTGATGACTCTGTTTCTTGGTGTTACTTGCTCTTAACGGGAAATTAGTCATTTTTAATACAAGCAAATAAAATCTTGCTGAAAAGATAGAACAATCTGCATGGGTGCATATGTGCATGTGTTTTATTCTGCTGAAGCTGCTGCAGCCACATCAGCAGCAGGTGATCACCCATGTGCATGCATCCCAAAGCAAATTCAAATTGCCCCCCAGAAATCTTGTGGCCTTCAGATCAAAGGCCGAAACTCTCTGCCCTCAGTTTATTTTCTAGCAGCAGCAGCTTGGTATTGCTGAGAAAGAGGATGGGAAAAACAAATCAGCAAATAAGGGCAGGAACTGGCAAAAAGCATTAAAATATTGAAGGCAAATAGGGAAAAAAAAGCACCAAATAAATCTGGTTTTTTGGCAGATAGGTGAGAAAGGCATCCAAAGAGATGCATTGCTGGAGCCCTGGTGCAGCAGAGGTGGGTGCAGAGCAATAGGAACCAGACAGCTCTCCGTGCCCGCTGTGACCGGCACACAGGAGGGATGGGCAGGAGGCTGTCCAGGGGGGCAGGAGGTGGGGAGGCCACCAGGGTTGGTAGGGGATGGAGGGTGACAACGGCTACATGCGGACACCTGTGGTGCTGAGCACGGCAGCGCTCAGTTCGGATCGGTGTGTGCGTGCCCTGCTGAGCTTGGGGAGCAGTGTGGCAGCAGGGACCCTTCAGGCCCACCTCCTCCCACACATCACTTGGGTTCATCACTCTCAGCATCTCAAATTCACTGCTTGTGCCAAGGGAATTAAACTCATCCTGCTCCGCTGCTCACTGCTTCAGCCTCAGGAAGAAGCCCACAGATGGATCATGGCTATACCCAAACATTCGCTCACCCACCCCCTCGTTTGTGCCTGCGCAAGGTGTAAAATCCACAGCTGTGTTCCTGATTACACCACGGCTACCTGGAATTATTTTACTTACTTGCATAATTTAAGAACAGTAATAAAAAGCACTTAGGGTACTGTCACAACAGGCACAGCTGCCCACAGGAATATCAAGTCTTAAATCTGGAAACAGCGGAAGCCTATGGAGGGGTGTCCAGCATGAAAACTGCAGGCAAGTGCGTGGAGCTCTTGGGAAAGGTGGCAGAGCCCAAGGAGCACACAGGATTCTCCTGCAGCAGGGGAGAATATCTGATCCTCTTCCTACCCACCTATTCCACTTTCCCACCCCACTGCAGCAATCCCTAACCCAGCCCTGCTGCTCACTTGGCACAGGATTGGGCTGTGGTCCTGTGCCATGTGCCGTGAGTTTGTGCTCCTCTGTAAGCCAGTGCAGGAGCCTGGATAGATCCGGAGAGCTGCCCGTGCCCACGGAACCAGCGGGCACTCATGGTCATTCCTGGCTGCTACCCTCTCCCAGCTGCAAACGCTCCTCAGTCAGGTGAGACTCTGAACCCGATACTGGAGGGGGACAATTCCATTGTGCTGGTCTGAGGTGGATTGAGACATGTCCCCTCTTGTGGCTCTTTAAGCCCAAGCTGCTGCACAGGGTAATCTCCCCAAGCCAGCACCTTTCTCCCCCTGCAATAGCGTTGGGTTGTGGGGACACTGCACACAAGCAGGGCTGGTCCCCACCATCACCCCACTCTGGCACTGTGTGATTTGTATGCAGGTGTCATCAATAATGCTGGGGAGCCAGACACCCACCTCCATCCCAGAGTCTCCTGTAGGGAGCTGTAAGCACCCTTCAGCCATCACTGCACTGCATGGCAGCCTTGCTGTCCCTGGGACCCTGCACCTGCTCCTTTGCCACACCAGCACTTCATACAGGAGCACATGGGGAGACGGGGGAAGGGGGAGCAGGAAGAGTCCCTTCCCCACAGCACAAAGCCCAAGTCACTACTGCACCAGCACCACTCCCTGCTCACTCCATGGCTCCCTGCTCCCTGCACAGCCGGAGTGCACTGCCCAGGCAAAGCAGTGCAGTCAGGTTCAGCCTGCACTCCGCACCTGGGTTTCACAGAACCCCCCCAAACTCTACCCTGCTATAAAGAAACAGGTTCTGCACAAGATCCCGCTTTTTCAATAGAGCATCTAACCCCTGTCCTTGTCCAAAGCCCCATCTGGGCCAGAATTGCAGCTCTTTTCATGCTTTACACCCCAAACAAGGATCTGCTCTCCCTCTGTTCAGTGCACATCACTCCATGAGCCCACAGAGAGGGGAGAGAGAGGAGAAGGGATCTTTACTACTCTCTGAAGCCCGTGTAATAGCCCTTCCCTGTGGTTTCTACCTCTCCTGGTGGGTCTGAGTGCCAAGGACAGAAAAGCTGCTGTGTCCTTCCACAGACACCCCACCAACAGCCCAAAGAACAAGGGAGGAAAAGTCTGGAGGGTAGGGGATCCCATCACCCTGCTCCTCTGTTGCAGATGCCCAGTTGCCCTTCAGCCCCACTTACCTCAATGGCCTTGTAGAAGATGCTGTTCCCGATCTGGACCACCTCGAGGTTCTGCTCCTGCTCGTTCCGTGCACATTTGATGTAAGTCATCCAGCTGCGGTGATCCTCCTGGCTGGCGTCGATGAAGTACCGCACCGTGCCGTCCTCGTTGAACACCTGCGAAGGCAGAGAGCACTTGGTAGTGATGCTGCCCACAATGGGCTGAGCCCCTCCACCTCCTGCCTCTGGGATAAAGCCCCTGGACAGGGACAAGCTCAAAGCCAGCACAGCCTCGGGGCTGAGACCCTGACAGCAACCGGGAGATGCCGAACCCTTCCTGCTCGTGGTGCTGAACTGCACTTCTCCAGCAGGGCTGAGAAATGTGCCCTGCTCTCACTGGCATGGCTGGTCCTGCCAGCCCCTATCTCCCTGGATAACCCAGCTCCCTTCCTCAATCTCTCCTCTCATCAGAGCCCCACCAGCAGCTCAGCCCCAGAGGAGGGGGCTGTTCAGCATCCTGCAACTGCCGTGGGAGCGGGACAATACTCTAGGTGGAGGAGGAAGGTGCCTGCCCGGCCTGGAAAGATGCTTTGCAGGGTGGCAGGAAAGATAAGGCAAGTTTCTATTAGGCATAAAATTATAATAGTAATTAAAAATAATTAAGAAGTGCGAGTCAAACAAACAAAAAACCAGGAAACAAAAAATTGGCTGTGCATTAATGCACAATGTCCTGGTATCTCAGGTCCCCCCACACCCCATAGTTTCGTTTGGGGTTAACCTCACCAGGGCTGGGGCAAAGCAGGGAGCAGGGGACAGGGCAGAGCTGGTTTTGCCCGCTGTGGCCAGTGTGGGCAGCAACCAGTCGGGTGTTCCACCAGGACAGGGATGGGCAGAGCAGGGTGTGATCCGGCTGTATGGAACATGAGCGGCAGCATTTCGGGTCTCCTCTGTGGGCTGTCTGCACCCCGAGGGCTGAGGAAACCTCATCCTTCTCCTGCAAGGGGTTCCTAAACCCACCTGCCCAGATATTTGTGTGAATGAAGAAACTGAGGCACAAGGATGGTGCCCGAAGGTGCACAAGCACGGGACAGAGCCCCAGCATCCTGTTCCTGCTTCTCGCCAAACCGGTCCGGGCTCGGGGTTCAGGGGGGTAGTTACCTCCCACATGAGGTTGTTGTTTTTGCACAGGTCCACATGCTCGGGGGAGATGACCCTGCCCGTGAACGGCCCCATCTCGGTGCCAGCCTTGATCCAGGTCTTGGAGAAGATGCCGAGCCCTTCCCCGGGGATGGAGCTCTGGGCGATTATCACTTCCGACGGCAGCACCAGGCTGGAGAGCTTCTGCACCTCTGCGAGGGGGGAGACGGCTCAGAAAGGGACCGAGGTGGGGGAGAGGGGGGAGACGGGGGGCGGCGGGGACCCCTCCCGGCCCCAGCCCAGACCCCGGGGCTGAGCCTTTTAAACGCCCAACCGGGCTCCCACAAAGCGGTACAAGGTTCCCCCGGGGCATTGAGGAGGTACCTGGGAAAAGCATCCCGGGCTGGGCGAGGGAGCGGGGCTGGGAAAGGAGGTTAAATGGTGTCTATTTCGGCCCATCCAGCAATTTGTCATGCTGTTAAAGTGATCTGCATTCATTAAACTCAACTAGAAAGAAATTGCTAATTCTAAATTCATTAGTCCTTTAGGAATGCTGTAGCGGTACATTGTGCCTGAATGGCGCGAGGGCTTGTTTAAAAGGGCCCAGGAATTCCTCTTACAAAATGGGGAGATGAGATGGTTGACATATCGTGAATGGAAATGGAATTAGCCTTCATGGTAAATTAAGAGAGGAACAGAAATCCGAGAGGGGGAAAAGGGAGCCGGGACGCCCCGGCGATGCCGGGGCGAGAGAAAAGATATTGTCCCGGGCGGCTGAATGCGGGGCGGCCCCGGCCCCCCCAGCCCGCGGTTTAAGTGGGAACTTTCTCAGGTCAAGCCCAAGTTAACCAAATGAATTTAAAGCCCTTTTTCTCCAGTCCCACGCCTGGGGAGAGCGGGGCGCCGGGACCGCGTCCCGCCGCCGGGCACCGGGAGCCGGCGCGGGGCCGATGGGGAAAACCGGGGCGATCGGGGAGGGTCCGGGGGGTCACTCACCTCCAGAGAAGGACTGAGCCAGGACTTCGGCCGTGAAGGCGGTCTTGGGGCTGCTCTTCTCCTCGAAGAGCTGCTCGCCCAGGACGTTTCTCCAGCGGCCGTAGAGGAAGCTGTGCAGGATGTCGGAGGTGATCACCTCGGCCAGCGAGAGCCCCTGCGGCTTCAGCCCGGGCTTGAGGAC
>VZRR01002903.1:18191-34986 GCA_013398015.1 Oreocharis arfaki
TGGGAGCCTGTTCTCACGACAAATAATCATCCAAGCTCAGGGTCTCTGGGGTGAAACCCAGCAATTTATCATGGAATCCATGGTTTGGGTTGGAAGGGACCTTATGGATCCTCCCGTGATGATCCATGGGCAGGGACACCTTGCACTAGCCCAGGTTGTTCCAAGCCCCATCCAAAACTGGCCTTGAAGATCAATCATTTCATAGCAGCACTACCTGGATTATTTTCCAAATTATATGTATTTATTTCTATTTATTTGAACTGTGTTATCAGCATCTCACTCCCTCCAGTTCATCATTGCACCACAACATTTTTGGCGCCTCCAGAGTTTTAAAACCCTTTTCTTTCTCCACTTCACACTTCTTCCAGGAATGACACAAAATCACCATATTTAAAGGGTTTTTTAATATACTAAATCTCCTGCTTGAACCTGAATTTCAGTTTCACAGGAAAGAAGGGAAGAAATTTGTTTTATTTTCATTTGTGCTGACTGTCCTAAAGAAAATTTTAAAGATGTCCTGACCTCTCACCAGTGCTTTGTCTCCTTTGGATCTTCTACACTAATGAGGTTTGGGGTTGTTTTTTGGGTGGTTTTTGTTGTTTTCAGTTTGTTTTTCAAATTCAGAATGATTTCTAAAGTCAGGATAAATTACTGTAGTCAGTGCTTTGAATCTGATGAGTAACAACCCCCTCAACTTCCTCAGGAGGTGGAATAAACCTTCTGATGTGCAAAGTGATTTATCACACCCAAACAGTGGCTAAACCAGACTAAAACCATTATAAACAAACTCAGTAGTGAACTTCGGCTACTTTAAAATGTATTCTGAACCAAACAGTAAATCCCACAGTTCCTGCATCTCCAGGCTGTGTTTGCTGATAAAAATAAAAATGATTTTTAACGTGTTTGTGCAGAAAACAAGAATGTGCTGACCCTGCATCTCCACTTTCCTACAGCACCTGCGTTAGGATGGTGGCCAAAGGAAATGGAACCCTCAGTGCCCACTTTGTCCTCTTGGGATTCTCCCAACAGGGCAATGTCCAGGTTGTTCTCTTCGTGGCGTTCCTGGTGATCTACGTGATCACCGTGCTGGGGAACGTGGGGTTGGTGGTGCTGATCCGGCTGGTTGCCCAGCTCCACACCCCCATGTACTTCTTCCTGAGCAGCCTGTCCTTCCTAGACCTCTGCTATTCCTCCTGCGTCGCTCCCAGGCTGCTCCGGGATCTGCTGGATGAGGAGAAGGTCATTTCTCACGCCGCCTGCCTCACGCAGTTCTATTTCTATGTGGCCTTCGCCACCGCTGAGTGCTACCTCCTGGCTGCCATGGCCTACGACCGCTACGTGGCCATCTGCCGCCCCCTGCTCTACTCCCTCTCCATGTCCCGAGGGATCTGCGTGCTCCTGGTGGCCGGCTCGTGCCTGGCCGGGGTCACAAACGCCACCCTCCACACGGGCCTGGCCCTCGGGCTGAGCTTCTGTGGCCCCAACGTCATCGACCACTTCTACTGCGAGGGGCCCCCGCTCTTCGCTCTCTCCTGCACGGACCCCGCGCCCAACGAGCTGGGGATGTTCGTCACCGTGGGCTTCAACCTGGCTGCCACCGTCCTGGCCATCCTCCTCTCCTACGCCTTCATCCTGGCCGCCGTCCTGGGCACGCGCTCGGCCGCGGGGAAGCGCAAAGCCTTCTCCACCTGCACGTCCCACCTGGCCGTCGTGGTGCTCTTCTATGGATCCTTCGTGTCCATGTACTCCCGGCGCAGCTCCAGGAGCTCCCGGGAGCGAGACAAGGTGGCCTCGGTGTTCTACACCATGGTGACCCCCATGCTGAACCCCTTCATCTACAGCCTGAGGAACCAGGAGGTGAAGGCCGGGCTCTGGAGACTGTTGGGGAGGAAACATTCAGCTGAAAAATAAACATTGTTTCCTTTTTTATTTGTGCTTGCTGCCTGATATTATTCTAATTTCAGGAATTTAAGCCCTTCTTGACCACTTGTAGAGCTTGAGGACCAGGGACTCTTCATCTGTTCTGATTACAGTTACTGCGACCTTTTCCTTCTTTTAGGATGTAAAAAAAGAGAAACTTTTCTCTCATAAACCTGATTGTGACTCTTTCTGATACCTGGATCTGACTCTCTGGATTCTTAGACATCAGGATCTCCCAGATAATGCCAAAATAAAATGCAGCACGAGAGTTTCTAAAGTGTTCTCCCTGTTTCCCAATTAGCGGTTGCAGCACTTCTCCAAATCCTGAGCTGTCTCCCAGTCCCTGAATCTCCACTTCTTACACCAGTTCTTTTTACTTCCCTGTGATGCCAAGGAGCCAATTATATATTTCAAGAGATAAATCTGCATGTATTTAAAATAATATATATATTAAGAAAAAAAAAAAGACATTTTATAAACAATTTTTCTTTATATACATAAATTTATATATCAAGATCTTTATACACATACTTTTTTATAGATATATAAAGAAGTGGGACATAAACCCTCAAGCTTCCAGTGAACTTCCTGAAACTAACGGTGTTTATTTGCCAGTGCAAGTCTCCTCCTGAAGGAGCTGCTTCCACAGTCATTAATTTCTAAGGGAAATTTCCTGTGTGCCACCACAGGGTGGGCAGTGACCAAACTCAAGGCCCAAGCTTGCTCAAGGAGCAGAGAGCAGTCATCTGGCAGCTCCTGTGGATTCTGGTGGAATTACCCACTGCTGCTCCCTATCCTGGCATTTTGATCATATTTTGGTTTCATTACTAAATTGGTTTTGCTTAATTTTGGGTAATTGTGTGATTTCCCCTCTAAAATAAATCATGAGATGCAGAGGAAGGAAGAACAAACTATGGGAAGGGCAGTGAAACCAAGCACAGAAGGAGAGGCAGGAATGCTGACCAGGAGCAGATATGGGGTAGAAAGAATTACAGAATCCCAGAATCATTTAGGTTGGAAAAGCCCTCTAAGATCATGGAGCCCAGCTGTTAACCCAGCACTGCCAAGGCCAGCACTAACCCACGTCTGAGCTCGATCTGTAGAGGTGAGACCTGAGAGCCCCTTCCAGTGCCTAAAGGGGCTCCAGGAGAGCTGCACAGGGACTCTGGGCAAGGGCCTGGGGTGGCTGGACACTGGCAAGAAATTCTTCCCTGTGAAGGTGGTGAGGCTCTGGCACAGGATTCCCAGAAAATCTGGGGCTGTCCCTGGATCCCTGGGAGTGTTCAAGACCAGGTTGGACAGGGATTGGAGCAACCTGGGCTAGTGGAAGGTGTCCCTGCCCATGGCAGGGGGTGGCACTGGGTGGGCTTTAATGTCCCTTAACACAGTCCCACACATTGACCAACACATTGACCCTCCGGCTTTTTGGCTCCAGGGCCTGGATCTGACAAACAAAGCAGCTGGAGAAGTTCACTTTGTCTTTAACAAGGAAGAAAGTTTCTTCCTTGTTTTCCTTCGCTAATTAGTCTCTCATGGCTCATCAAGAAGAATGAGACAAATTGTTGAGAAGCCCTCTGAGAAGCTCCTTGGTGATGATTAGGAAACTTTCTTGGCAAAGCCCAGAAGATCTTGTTAAGCTGATGAGTCCTTGAAGGGTGGTTGGTCTCCCAGGATCCCTTCTTGCTCTGGGAATGGCAGCAGCATCACTTGTGGTGGAAATAGCTGTGACCACCTGTATGGTGGGACCCTGGAGCTCAGACCTGCTGGTGGGCTTTCTTAATTCTTCACTAAAACCTGAAAACCTTGAACTGAAGGAGAGTGGGTTTACACTGGATATAGGGAAGAAATCCTTCCCTGTGAGGGTGGTGTGGTCCTGGCACTGGTTTCCCAGAGAAGCTGTGGCTGCCCCATCCCTGGAAGTGTTGAAGGCCAGGTTGGACAGGGCTTGGTCTAGTGGAAGGTGTCCCTGCCCATGGCACGGGGTTGGGATGGGATGAGCTTTAAAGTCCCTTCCCACCCAACTTTGATATCAAAAGTCTCTGTCTTGCCAATCCCTTTATCATTTAATTACATCGATTCCAACTTCTTCATCCAGCTCCAAATCCACCTTTCCCAGGTGGAAGCCGCTTTCCCCCAGGCCTAAAACACCTCTTCTCCTGCTGTTTTTTTCCAGAGAAGAAGGACTCTGTCCACCATCCATGTACTTTTCAAGTGGAAGTTAGTTCTCATATAACTCCTCAGAACACAACATTTACACAACACCACGCCGAAGGGAAAAGTTTTCTGCTTCCACCTTTCCCTGCTGCAGCCAAGGCCTGCTCCTCTGCGGAGTCAGAACTCATCCCACCCCCCAAAGGTGTCCACAGGGGAGGGACAACCAAAATCAGCGGTGTGGAGAAGAGGAGGAAGTGTCTGCTGAGATTATCCAGACCACCCAAATTGTCAAAGGAAGTTGCAGGATTGCACTCAGTTTGCCCTCAGGAACAAAAATACCCTTTTAAATTTGTTAGGATGAGCAGAAATTAGGAGGTTTTTTCCATCTCAAGTGCCTGCCAGGAAAAGATGAAGGATTGCTGCTCTGCCTCCAGTGTTGTGGCCATTCCTGAACCTTCTTTATTGAGCCATGATTTGGAGAACTGCTGTTTTTGGCTTTTTTAGGGCCTTTTTCAGACCCAGACAGCTCCCAGCTATCCATAGATCAGGTGTTAAGGATTCTTTCTCCTATGGAAACTAGACACATGCTTAAATTTTGGGTGAAATAGGCTTGTTAGGCTTTCGTGGTGTCTTTTGGCACTTGGACACTTGCATTCCCCTTGATATTCCAAGGTGTATCTTGAGATCCTGACTTGCATCAGTTTTTTATCCTTCTAAGTCTGGAAAAAATGCACTTTTAAAGCCTTTTATCTTATATTTTTTACCAATCAAATTTAAAAATACTCTTCCTCTTCCCAAATGCTCCCTCCCACCCCAGAAGCTCAACTCTAATAAATGACTCACAGGCAGTAATGAGGAATTTTATTGGAGTTTAGGGATAAGGACAAAAATCTTGCAAGAAAAGTACGTATTGATCAGTGCAAAATAAGTTACAAACCCGTAAAACTGTGATTTGTTTTTCCTGAGAGAAAGAGAGGTTTAATTGGAATAATACCCTGGAATAATTCTGGGTGATTTCTTCCGACAGGCTGGTGGCAGCACAGAAAATTCAAGTTTGAGGGTCCCACTCCTGGTTTCCTTCCAAGGAATATGTGACTGTGAGGTCTGTTTCTCGAAGATAAATGTTGTACTTGAGTTTTGTGAGGAACTGTGGAAGAACCTCTATTAAAATTGTGAGGATCAGGGAAAAATCCAATTATTTTAATGGATCATCTCTTACTTTAGAGGAATGGTTTGCTTCCACAAGGGCATGGAGTGGCAGGAAAACATGGAATGGCTTTAAGCTGAGAGTAGGTTTAGATGGGATTCTGGGAAGAAATTCTTCCCTGTGAGGGTGGTGAGGCCTTGGCACAGCTTTCCCAGAGAAGCTGTGGTTGCCCCATCCCTGGAAGAGTTCCAGGCCAGGTTGAATGGGGTTTGGAGCAGCCTGGTCTAGGGTAAGGTGTCCCTGCCCATGGGTGTGCAGGACCAGATGATCTTTAAGATCCCTTCCAACCCAAACCATTCCAGAACTCCCTGATGCCATGAGCTGCACCTCTCTGATGCCGGCAGTGGTTCAACATCCTCCTCCTGCACTTCTCCAGCGCTGCCTTCACCTCCCTGTTCCTCAGGCTGTAGATGAAAGGGTTGAGCATGGGGCTGACCACGGTGTAGAAGACAGAGGCCACCTTGTCCCGGCTGCCGTGCCGGGACGCCGGCTGCAGGTACATGAAGAACAGCGTCCCGTAGAACACGGCCACGGACGCCAAGTGGGAGGCGCAGGTGTGGAAGGCCCTGGCCCTGCTGGGCGCCGAGCGCATGCCCAGGATGGTGAGGAGGATGCGGCCGTAGGACAGCAGGATGACCACGCTGGTGCCCAGCCTGTTGGCGGCGGCCAGGGCGAAGATGGCGGCCTCGCTGCCGCGCGTGTCGGAGCACACCAGCCTCAGCACGGGGCTGGCGTCGCAGAAGAAGTGGTCGACCCGGCGGGGCGCACAGAAGGAGCCCCCAAACGTGCAGCTGGTGTAGATGAGGGCACTGAGGGAGGCCACGAGGTAGGAGCAGGCCACCAGCTGCCAGCAGGCCCGAGGGGACACGACCGTGGCGTAAAGCAGGGGGTGGCAGATGGCCACGTGCCGGTCATAGGCCATGGCGGCCAGGAGGTGACACTCGGCTGTGACAAAGAGAGCAAAGAGGTGGAACTGTGTCACGCAGCCGGCCCAGGAAATGGTTTTATCCCCAAATGACAGGTCCGTGAGCATTTTGGGGGAGATGACGGTGGAATAGCAGACGTCGGCCAGGGAAAAATGGGCGAGGAAGAAGTACATGGGGGTGTGGAGGCTGGGAGCCACCCAAACCAAGACCATCAGCCCCACGTTCCCCACCAGTGTGACGATGTAAATCAACAGGAAGAGCCCAAAAAGAGGGGCCTGTGCCCACGGAGTGTCTGTAATTCCCAGGAGGATAAATCTGGGCTGTGTGTGGTTCTCTCCCATGGCTGGCTGTTACCTGCTGAGGCAAAGGGAAGAAACACATCAAAATGGTAAAACCCAGAGTTTTGCTTTTGGCTGATATTTAACTCCAATCAATCACCATTTTACTTGCCATACTTCGGTGTTTTCCATATATTTTCCAAACATAAACTCTACACTTTTTTACTTATCAGCTGAGGTGCTTAGAAAAGCACACGGAGCTTGGAGTTAACACGAATGGCAAATTTGTTTTTCCATGCCTGGCTGTGTAAAATTGTGGATTTATTCTGGCACATATTAATTCAGAATGAAGGAAAGAATCAGATAGTTACTCCCTTACGGTTTGAAAGAAATTTGTTTCAGAGGACACCTCGGAGGAATCTCACTGGAGATAACACAAACCTGGAGTGGGAGAAAGCCCCAGTGCCAGTGAAATCCCAGATTACACCACATTATGAACATTTTCCCTGGGCTTTTAATTATTTATCCAGTCTATCAAACTGTTACATTACATATCATTCCCACTGGATAAAATTCACATGGATAAACTCATGGTTTATACCTTTCTGAGCTCCAGCAGGCTGAAACATCCAAAAACCATGGGAACTAAGATAAAATTGGAATGGGAATGGATTTTAAAACAATCCAATTTCAAAGGCTGATTTGTTAACGACTGCATTCTGCTGACAATTCTTTATAACTAAATAAGACTCATCCTTAACACTTCTATAAATCCCTTTATCTTGCTTTAGCTGCCTAAGGAAAATAAAAACCAATCTGCATGAGCCATTACTCCCATTTATTATAAAGAGTCCTACTTTTGGGAGGCTTTTTTCCAACACAGCCCCAAAAAAGAGGATATGAGGACATGAAGAAGGAAGTCAACTTCTTTCTCTTGGATTTACAGCTCTTGCTGTGCCCTCGTTGTGGTGGTGGGAGCCAAGGGTTTATCCCAAAAGCAGCAGAGAACATCCAGGCTGATGTGGAGAGGGATGGGCTCCTTCCCTGCCTCCGACAGCTGAGCCTGTGGGTGACAGGGCTGTAAATATGTTCCCTCTGCTCTCCTGGGATAAAACCCTCAGGGCTCCTCACGGCAGAGTAAATAAACAAAGAAAAGAGTAAAAAAAAAAAAGAAAAGGGGTAGAATGGAAACCTGAAACTCATTGTGCTTCAGGGATCTCAAATCCACCACGGGGATGAGCCACCACGTCACATGGACACGCGGCACCAGCGATGACCAGCTGCTCAGAGGGTCCCAAAGTGTCACATGAAGCACCTCAGGTTCTGGCTCTGGAGCTGCTGATGTCCCTCTGTGGATACCAGACAGCCCAGTTTCCCTTCAAGGATGGGATTATCCACGTTGAGGTACCTGCAGCCCGGAGCAGGTGGCTCTGGGCACTTTCAGACAGTGAGTAATTGTCTCAGAGTGAACTAATGTGCCATTATTCACCCCATCTGGGGGCTCCATCCATACCTTGACCCATAAACTCTATTTTAGCTCAGCCCAAGGAGGTTGTTCTCCTCTGGAATTATACTGGAGAAGTTCTGGTTGCCAGTTTAGCAACATGTGCACATCTCTGGATTCCTTTAATCTGCACCGTGCCTTGATCACAGATCCAACCCTGACCAGGGATTGACTTGGTTTTCAGATGCTTCAGCCTGCTGGAGCTCATAAAAAGGTGTAAAACACGAGTCTATCAGTGTGAACTTTATCCAGTGTGAATGATATATAATAGAACAGTTTGATAGACTGGATTCATAATTGAAATAAATAACCGATAAATAAAAAAATACAGCATTTAGGTCAACCTTGGACCTGCCTCATCGCCACCAGCTCACCTGCTGGTCTGGAGTCTTGGCTGAGAGAAGAACAGGAGGCTTGAAACAAACTAGGTTCTGATTTATAAAGCAAGATGGAAGGTGGAAAAAGAAGGTTTTCGGGGAAGTCAGTGGTGATTTGGTGTAATACAGTCCTGGAGGAGAGACAGACTAAGTCTGAGTTGGGGCAATGCCAAAGGAATGGAGCAGAGATGGTCATGAAAGCAAAAATTGCCATTGTTCTTGGAACGTGAGCAAAGGCAGAGGAAGGATTTAGTGATAAACTGTTCAGAGGTTTATACATAATTACATGAGAATTATTTAACTTTTTTTACAAGTTGTTTTACCTCCTTGGCTGTTCTTTTCTAAGCATCAAAAGTTTCTTGTGGAAGTAACTGGATTTCATGGTTTTATTTATTATTTTGAGAAAAGAGGGGGTGTTTGAAGTTGTGCCTGGAGGACTGGGAATAAAGCAGGAACTAATGGGAATCGGTGGTGAAATTTTGGTGCAGAAACTCACCGAATTCCAACACTGATGTTAAAATATTGTTGTTTGCAGAGCTACACCCAACCAAAACCTCAGCTTTTGGATGATCTTTAAGGCCCCTCCCAACCCAAACCATGCCAGGATTCTATGTGACCCTCCATGGGTCCCTTTGGACATGGCACATCCTCTTCCAGGCTGCCTGGAGTCTCCTGATCCCTCTAATTCCACCTGAGATATCATAGGATGCACTTAATGGTATTGATAAGTGACAGATGAATCCCATCAGTGGATCCAAACTGTACTTTGTGGGCAGCTGAGATATTCCTGGGAATGCCTGGAGCAGAATAAGGTGGTTTAATGGACTCTGGATCATGTTCTGACAGGTGGGTCCTGTACAGACCTCCTGGTGCTAAGCCAGGGGTAGCCTGGAAGCCTTTTGGGCTCATTCATTACCTGGAGGCTTGGATCAGCCCTCACCTCCTGTAATCCCAGCTGGCTGCTCCAGGAATCCATCCAGAGGGGATTAGGACAGCCTAAGGTGTTTGCAAAGGATACCTGGAGTGAACCCACCCACTGACCCTTAAGTAAAGTTATATTCACCATAAAAATTAAATAATGTTTCTATTAAAGGATGTTTTGCTGATGGAGAGGGTTCCTCAATGAACCTTCTGAATTCCAATGCTCCTCTGGTGAGGTAAGAATGGGATTTTTATCTTTAATGCTTTCATTCTGATTTGTTATCAGGGACAGGGAATTCTGTCTGGCTCTTTTTTCCCCTCCCTCATGCCAGGGCTCTCACCTATACCTTGTTTTCAGCTGGAAGTGAAGTGGGATTCATGGAGGTTTGTGAGGGAGAAGAAAATCCAGTAACATGTGGGTGCTGGTGCACACATTTAACCCAAGAATGTTTTGCATTTTATATATAAATATATGGTATAATGTACATTTGCTATTGGATTTCAATATATATTTATAATTTTGGATCAGAAAGGATATCTAGGAGATCTCCAGCCCTAGAATGGCAAGTTATACATTTATATCCATATATATTTATGGATATGGGGCTTGGAGCAACCTGGGCTAGTGGAAGGTGTCCCTGCCCATGGCAGCAGGGTGGAACTGGATGATCCTTAAGGTCCCTCCCATCCCAAACCATTCCAGGACTCTATGAAAGGTGTCGGGATCCCCTGTATAAAGTTGATGTGGGTTTAACGAATGAGACATTCCAGACTTCCATGATTTCTGGGCTGGATCGGGGAGCCATGAGCTCCATCAGGAGCTCCCATGAAAAGCCCTTTCTAGGAAAGATGGAAAGTCAACATCTAAATGGATGAATTTGCAGTTTTAATGCAGTTTGGAGATAATGAGTTGTCGCCCATAAGACAAGTCAATGAATTAATTAATAAATAGCTCCCTATTTGAAACCAGGATAAATTTCCAGGCTCATTTGAACCAACCACCTTTGCCCTGTCCTTTTTCCACCCCCAATTTCTGCCTTTCACAGCCTTCAAACAAAGCTCTAATTAGTTTTCCACTTTATGCCCCTGGTGGTTTGCTAAAAACAACGTGAGGAATATTATCAGTGGAGTTCGTATCCGGAGATTTGCGCTTTGGCAGTGGGGAGAAGGGACTGAAAAATAACAAAACAAGGCAAGAAAAAGCCCTGAACAACCTGAAATAAAAAAATGGAGGGTGATGATTATTTAAAATTCCCTTTTTTAGGCAAGGAATAACTCCTGACAGACATCGTAGCTCCCTCATTTCTCCATATTCTGGGTAAAAACTTTGTTCAGGAAAGGATGACAAATCAACGTGGTTTTTGTTGTCAAAAAAACCCTTTCCTTGTCAAAAGTTGCATTTCATCTACTTCTGAATCAAATTAGTTCCTGTTTTTACACAAACAACTTATTTTTGCTCCTTTAGTGCACCAGGGTGCTCCGTTGGCAATCCCAAGGGATGTTAAAGAGCTATAAAAATCCTTCCAAGCTATGAAAGGGATTACTGGAAGGGGAAAAAGGTTAAAAAATATCCATCAGCATTTCCTGTATGTCACCACCATCTATTGGACATTGCTGGGAACATCAGCTCCATTTTATTTTACATAAAAACTCCTTTTTTCCTCATGTTCCAGTAAGCCCCGGGTAGCACAGTGCCTTGTTCTTGTTCAGGAAACAGAAATAGGCAATAAATAAAACAATGGCATCATGTGCCTGATCCCACCTGGATATTTTATCTTCCAAGCATCAGCTCCTGAGCCTGTTGAAAATAGTGGATGTCTGAAGTTCTCCTAACGTTTGGAAACGATGCCTTAAACTGCACTTTATTTTTGTCTTAGGATAATTTCCAGCTGATGCTTCAGGTTGTCTGAATCCTTCAGGCAGGGTTAGATGGGGTATTAGGAAGAAATTCTTCCCTGAAAGGGTGGTGAGGCCCTGGAATGGATTTCCCAGAGAAGCTGTGGCTGCCCCATCCCTGGAAGTGTCCAAGGCCAGGATGGACAGGGCTTGGAGCAGCCTGGGCTGGTGGAAGGTGTCCCTGCCCATGGCAAGGGGTGGAATGGGATGATCCATAAGGTCCTTTCCAACCCAAACCATTCCATAATACAGATGTTGTCATAAACTCCCCCTGGGGATAGTTTTAGGATGTGTTAAACAATTAAAGGCAATGTTTTTGAACTCTTGTTGTTCAAACAACACCTTCTGCTGCCAGCAATTTTTAAATCTTGACTTGGTAGTGGAGGATCCCAGGACCCCTCAGGGCTTGGCTGCCCCTTGCTTGGCCTGACAGCTCCCTGGAGGGTAAGATGTTATTCCCTGACTTGTTTTGTCCCTGGCTCTGTGAATCCTCCACAGGGCAAAGCTCTGGAAGCACGGGTGTTACGTGGGAGAAGCCCTGGTGTATCTCTCCAGCCGGAGCTGGGAGCAGCTGGAAGTATAAAAACTGCTTCGACTGGACCTGGGAGCAAAGAGGAGCAAAACCCCACCTTCAGGTAGGTTTAGAGGGAATATTGGGAATAAATCCTTCCCTGGGTGGGTGGTGAGGTGCTAGCACAGGTTTCCCAGAAAAGCTGTGGCTGCCCCATCCCTGGAAGTGTTTGAGGCCAGGTTGGATGGGGTGATCTCAGTGAATCCTAGGGCAGCTCGTAGGAAGCTCTTCTACTGCTTTGCCCAAAGATTTTATGGAATTTGGGTGCCACAACAGAGATCCTCACCACAGGAGGACAAGGATGAACACTCCATTAGTTATTCCACACCAACCACCCGCCTCTCAGCAGGTATAAAATGTAACCCATGGGTTTTCATTGAATCTATTTCCATTCCAGGTGTCTGATCCGTCACACAAAGTAAAGCTGGTTGGTTGAGTAAAGGAAAAGTGAAGCTGGACTTTAGTTAAGCAGGAAATTGAGATCAATTCTCTGATGGCAGCAGATTCAGCCCTGAAATGTTTGGTTTTCCTTATTTTTAACACCTCTGGCTCTGCCTCAGGCATCTCCACACGGGTGATGAAAAGCAGCTCTAAATCCTCATCAATAACACCAGGAGACCAAGGAACACCTGAAAGGAGACGTCGGGTTCTGGGGGTGAAACTCAGCCCTTCAACCAAGGCTTATGCAATGAGGATTTCCAGGTTTGGATCAGTTTGTCAGGAGCCAGCAGTGCCTCCTCTTGGTTTACTCTCTGGTGTAACTCCATGATTATCCAGGACGAAAATCCATGTTTATTTATTCTGTCTGTCGTAGAGTGGGATTTTAGGGGCTGCTGATCCCTCCCTGGTGAACAGCAAGATGGAACACGAATTTATCTTTTACCTCCAAATTAAGCATCACATCTAAAGCAAAGTGAGGTAAGACAAATCCCGGCTCTTATTCCTACAACCAGGAAAAAATATACTAAGGGAAGTCCCATTTTCCAATGCCTTCACCTAGAAAATCTCTTCCTGGGACATGGGGAGCAGGTATTTATTTCTCAAGTGCTCAGACTGACAAGGGGGTGGTCAAAAGATGAGAAATAATTTTATTTTCCCAGCAGTTATCAGGAAAATCATGGAATTCCATGTGTAAGTGGATTGAGAAGAACTAGGAGGAAACCTTGCAACTTATTTCTGATTTATTTTGGTATGGTATTTGCCTTCTTAATGCCTTAAATATGCCCCTGCTTCCAAATACATTGGCTGAACAGGGATACTGGTGCCAGGAACTTGTGGTTTTTCTCTTTCAAGGAGAATTTACCTTTTATTGACTGAAGGCTTTGTAACTGCCTAACAAAAACTGACATTCTTATCATTATCGATGGATTTATGTGCGTGAAACGTTTCAATCTAGAGACAGAAAGCAGCTGAACTGCATATATAAAACGTTCAGTATGGCTGGAGAAAATGAGACGTTTGCACCTGAATTTATTCTCCTGGGCTTCACCACCCAAGCGGACCTGCAGGTGATGTTTTTTGTCTTGTTCCTTGCCATCTACGTGGTCACCCTCCTAGGAAATCTGGGAGTCATCGTATTGATCCGTACGGATCCGCGCCTCCACACCCCCATGTACTTCTTCCTGAGCCACTTGTCCCTCCTGGACATCTGCCACTCCTCCACCATCATCCCCCGGAGCCTGAGGGATTTTTTGGCGGAGAAGAAGGAGATTTCCTTCGCGAGGTGCATCACCCAGCTCTTCTCCTTCGCCACCTGGGCCACCACCGAGTGCTACGTGCTGGCCGCCATGGCCTACGACCGCTACGTGGCCATCTGCAGGCCCCTGCTCTACTCCATGCTCGCGTCCCAGAGGATCTGCGTCGGAATGTTGGCCGGGGCCTACCTGGCTGGAGTGATCAGCTCCACCCTACACACCGTTTCCATATTCCACGCCCCGTTCTGCCGCTCCCGGGCCATCGACCACTTCTTTTGTGACGGGCCCCCGCTGCTGGCCCTGTCCTGCTCCGGCGCCCGCGCCAGCGAGGTCGTGGTGCCGGGTTTTCCGTGGTTCAACGTGCTGAGCACCGTGGCCATCATCCTGGTGTCCTACTCGTCCGTCCTCGCCGCCGTCCTGCGGACCCGCTCGGCGGCCGGGCGGCACAAGGCCTTGTCCACCTGCGCCTCCCACCTGGCCTCCGTCGCTCTGTACCACGGCAGCGCCATCCTCACGTACCTGCGCCCCGTCTCCAGCCACTCCTTGGAGCAGGACAAGGTCATCTCCCTCGTGTATTCCGTCGCCGTCCCCATGCTGAACCCCTTTGTTTACAGCCTCAGGAATGCCGACTTGAGGGACGCCATGAGGAAAGCAAAAAGTAGGATCCTCACTGCCCGGTCCATCCGTGGCTCCTAGTTAGCTGAAAAGGGAGGACAAGCCCTCTGTGGTGAGGGGTGTTAGATTTTGGACCCTCAGGGAGAGGGGTCGGATATCAGACCCTCAGGATTCCAGGGTCATAATCTGGACTCATCTTCCAAGCCGCTGGTGCCATGATCTCCCTGCAGCAGCACCGTGGGGAAGGGATGAGACGTCTCCTGGCATTGTCCAGAGTGCAGGAACAGAGGGGGGATGTGGCAGAGCAGAGCCTGAGTGGGAGATGAGGCACTGTCCTCAGGGACATTCCCTGTGGTGTAGGACAGGAGCTGGGGAGACTCCAACCCTTTGGGGTGCTGCCCTGCCCTCCCTTGATTTTACCCCCTTTTTTGGGAGCAATGTCCATGTGGAAAGGGCTTTATGGAAGCACGGAGCTGCTGGCCAGGGCATTTGGACTCGTTTTTTGCCTTCTCTGGGGGAGAGGAAAAAGGGAGATGGGGGAGTCCTGGGGATGATGGTGTCATTTGGGGCACCCCAGTGCCTGTGGAGGGGGAGCAGGTGAGTGAGGGATAAGGGCTTCAGGTGGGGTCCCCCCAAAACAGGGACGTTATAGCCCAAAAATGCCTGAAAATTCTCGAGGGGTTTGTGTATAAAGTGCTTAAAACTGTATTTTCTATATACTGATAATTAATGTATTAAAAAATTGATTTAAAAACAAACCCCCGTATCTGCTGTGTTATAGGCAGGATTTTAGACTGCGAGAAATTGAATATGGATCCGTAGGGTTTGAAAATACAAACGCAGCGCTTGTGTATACAAACGGAACAACAAAGGGCTTGAAAAGGTAAGACAGCATGATCTGTACGAAGGAAATAGAAAGAGCTCTGTGCGCTAGGAACTTTTCTGTCGCCGGAACACCCGAAATCTGGGATCTGGGATGGGATTAAAGCGGGGTTTATCGGCTCCCCTCAGAACGCTGCGCATGCGCGTTGGCCTCCGCACGCTCCGTGCTGCCGCCCTGTGGGCACACCCGGCACCGCAGCTCCGAGCGCCCGGGGCGCTTCCTGCCGGCACCGGGACCGGCACCGGCACCGGGACATGGAGCTGGACCGGGACCACGACCGGGACCTGCCGTGCGGGGCCCGCTCCGGGCAGGAACCGCGGCCGCTGTGGCGGGAGCGCAGGCGCGGAGCCGGGAGCGGCAGTGGCGGGGAGCGCGGGNGGCAGGGGCGGGGAGCGCGGGGGGCGGCGGGGCGGGGCCGGGGGCACCGGAGCTGCCTTGGCCGTGCGGGGCCCGGGGCGTCTTCTGTGAGGGACAAAACGAACGTTTTGGGGGTAAAATCTGAGTTAATGTGCGGAGGAGAGAATGAGCGTTCTGAGGTAAAGGTGAGGCAATCAGTAGTGGAGCTAGGGAAAATCGCAGCCGGGATATAATGCATTATAAAAACCATGTGTGAAATCAGAGCTGTTCCAGCAGCTTTCTTTCCCGTTCTTCCCCAGGTGTTTTCCATATGTCCTGGTTTTCAGAAGCGAACACAGTTTGGGATAACACAGCTTCGGAGAGGTCCGGGTTTTCCGTAACTGTGCAGAGATGTCGGTCTCTGAAGGGCGCTCCCGTGTCCCCGAAGGAGGATGGATGCCCTGGGGAATGCCCTTAGCTGGGATTTGGCTCCTGTAGAGCCTCCCAGGATGAGCCGTGGTGGGCTCGGATCCTGTGCTGGTCCTTGCACCACCCTCATTCCTCAGACTCCGGGAGCTCCCGAGGTTTCTCTCTGGACCTGCCCGGCTGTGTCAGATCCAATGGGCCCTCCAAGTGTTTTATCTCTTGCTCCCGTTGAAATTGAAGTCCTGCTTGGTGACTTATATCCTCTCCAAAATAAGATTGATTTCTCAAGAAAAATATGCCAGAAATGCCATTTTTTGTCCTTTCTTTCCTAAATTTCCACCCCTGATCGCTTCTCTTGATGCAACAATAACGAATGTCACAGAAGCAGCAATGGGAAAGGGGAATAAATGGAATGTGACTGAAAATGCTCATTTTTGATGTTTGGGCAGGAACTGGTCAGTGTTCAAAATGTTCAGGCCAGAGCAATACGAGCCCAGCCACAGGAAAATCCAGGAACTGCTGAGTTCAGTACAGGGACACCTTTCACTAGCCCAGGCTGCTCCAAGCCCCGTCCAGCCTGGCCTTGGACCCTTCCAGGGATGGGGCAGCCACGATTTCTCTGGTTTTATGGGTACAGGAGGAAATTCCCAGCAGGAGCTGAGACGTTTCCTTTGCTCTGTCCAGCCCCAGCAGGGTGTTGGGAGGCAGAGGGTGTGGGAACAGGAGCTTTGTCCACCCGCCCAGGGGAGTCTCTCATGTCCCAAAACCCAGCAGAGCAAACATTTGTGGTTTTAACACACAATGAGGTTTTTCCTGTCAGAAATCCAGGATGGGGATGTTTTCCCTGGCTGTCCCAAGGGCAAGGAACAGCTCTGGAGTTGTTGCAGCCACAGGCTGTGGATGCATCCCATGAAAACCAGTTCAGGATTGTTCATCTGACTCTACCCCTGACCCGTGGCTTCCAGGGAACCTCCTGGTGTCCTGGGTATTCCCAGGAGAGGATATTCCAACAGCTGCTTTTTGAGCCAGGAATTCCAAACGCAGTAAGTTGATCACATTCTACATGAGCTGTCCCAGTGGTGGGGTG
>VZRR01002904.1:0-14121 GCA_013398015.1 Oreocharis arfaki
TGGGGGGCCTCGGGGAAGGGCTGGGCTGCAGTTTGAGTCCCCGCACAGCCCCGCTGCTGGGGGGCCCCGGCGCGAGGCCGCGCTGGAAGGCACTGGAAGGCCCCGGGCGTGGTTGGAGCGCGGCCCGGGGGCAGAGCTGCTCTCGGCCTGGCGGGGGAGGCGTCTCAGTGGAGGTAGGTGGGTTGGTTCCATCGGTACCAGGATCTGTTTGGGACACGGAACAACAGGAGTTTCACCTCGGGGGGAAGGCCGGCCTCCATTCCTCGGCAGCCGCGCTCGGGCTCAGCGCGCCCTGCAGGCCGCTCGGGAGCGCGGAGCAGCCGGCACCGTGAGGGGAGGAACCTCAGCGGGGCAGCCCTGGCACAGCCCCCGTGCAGCGGGGCTGCCTCCCAGGGACACCGATCACCCGCGGCTGGGGCTCCCTCGGGTATTTCCATCCACACCCCAAGGCAGAAGCACCGTTCCCACACCCATGGCCATGGAAAGAAATCAGAGGTTGTGTTGTACCATATCAACCCCCCCCTTGTTTCTGAACAAGATCTTCCTGATTTCAGCTGCTACCTGGGCTTTTTTTTTTAATCACAAGAGATTTTGTTGGGGAAAACGTTTGATTTTAATGTTTCCACTAAAAACAGAGATGATAAAAGTGTTTCAGTTCGAGGTAAATGAGGAGTGGGGGAATCCAGAAAACAGAAATAGTTTCTGCCTTTTTTTTAGTGTCAGAACATTTTGGAAAAAAACCTTATTTTAGTATTAAAAAAAAAAAGAAATCTTTTTCAAGAAATGTTCCCTGATCTTTCCCAGTCCCTGCTTCTATGACAAAACCTCACTCCAAGCAATAAATTCTTGCAGGGACAGCATAGAGGGAGGGGGATTCCTGGCACAGGGTGACCCACGAGCTGTGGGTAACCCCCTCTGCTCTGGTGCCTCCCTAACTCAGCATCCTCGAGGTGATGCAGCAGAAATCCCAAGTGCAGAGAGCCCCCAGGGAAATAACCGGCAGGGCTTGTCTGGTTTAATGATTTTGCAGCATCTAAAGGCAGGGCAGAGGAAAAAAAAAATAATCTTGCTTCTGCCCCTGTGGAAGAGCTGCTCACAGCAGAGCTCTCTGGGTGGCACTGCAGGAGAGAAAACTGCCTGTGCATGGGTTATCCAAGCAGGAACAGCAGAATAAACCTCCCTCTGTTTCCTTCATGCAGGAGCCAGGTGAGGACAGTGTTTCTAATCACTTTGGGTTTGGTTTTTTCATTTTTTTAAACCAGCACAGTTTTTCAGGCACAACTTGATTGATTATTCATTTTCAAGCAGAAAAACAGCCACATCCCACGACTGAGGGAACGTCCTGAGCTGGAAGGAACCCACCAGGATCATCAAAATCCAACTCCTGTCCCTGCACAGGACACCCCAGCAATCCCACCCTGTCCCTGAGAGGCTACACTTGAAGCTTCACACAAGAACACTCCACATTTTTGGAATCCCTAAGAACTTCCCTGTTCTTCCTGAAGACCCCACTGCTTTCCCCACAATCCCCTGATGCCCTGGGTTGGTTTGGGGTTTTTCTGTGAGCTGTGGGGCCCCCGTGCCTTACCCTGAAGAGTTGAAGCCAGAGGAGTTCATGGCAGCTTTGGAGTTGCTCTGGGCTGTGCCGGGGCTGCTGGCATGGAGGGCACTGCCAGGGGACGAGGGCCTGCTGGAGTTCCCTGGGGAGCACGAGGATGTCACTGCGTGGGACAGAGAGCAGAGTGAGGCTGGGATCCCCCCTTCCTGCCCAAACATTCCCACCCTGTCCCTGTGCCCATCCCGTGGCTCCTCTGATTCACTGCCCCCGCCATGGGGGAGGTGGGCGACCCCAGGAACGTTCCCTGTTCCTATACCTGGGAATCTCAGGTCTCCACAGAGATCTGACACTGACACACCCCTTGTTTGGCTCCCAAACCTGAACACCCCAGGATTATCCTGGAAATGTTATTTTACCCAGTGTTTTCCATGCTTTCATCCCACCCAACAGAAAGACTCGGCTGTTCTTCCCCCAGCTGTGTGGGGCTCTTTCCCTGGCCAAAGCCAGGGGTCTGATGAAGATTATCCTGACCCAGAAATGGAGCAGTCAGGGATAACAGGGCAGAGGAAGGAGGGAAGGGAGGTTTCCCAAGGCTCACCAGTCCCAGGCATGGTGCTGTGCACTGGATTGACGGAGAGGGGCCCCAAGGACCCTGAGGTAGAGACCTAGGCAGGAACAGAGGGGGGCAGTGAGCAGCTGGCACTGTGAGTGGATAAATCACATCATCCTGCTCCTTTCACAGCCCCTGTGCAGCGTGCTGGCTCCCAGGGACGCTGATCACCCACAGCTGGGGCTCTCGTGGATAATTCCATCCATATTCCAGGGTAAAAGCAGCATTCCCACATCCATGGCCATGGGAAGGAATCAGAAGTAGTACTGCACGTGCCTGACACTCTCCACACCCACCTAAACTTATGGATCAGCTGTGGAAAAGCATTAAATTATCAGATTTTCTGGAAGGCCCAAGATCCACTTGGATGTCTCGGAGTGGGCGTTCTCAGCCTGGAACTTCCCAGCTCCCTCTGGCTTTGGGCACAAGAAATCCCAAACTCCTTTAGGGAGTTTCATTCTCAGGTGACAATTGGCAATTTGGGAGCTGCACTCCGAATTAGCCTGGGGCATTTACCCCCGAAGGCAGGAGGCTGGTGAGGGAGGGCAGCTCTGCACAGCAGTCACAGGGGAATTCTTCACCCAGGCTCCTGCTGTGGGAACACAAGGGTTTGCTCTGGGGACCAAACGGGTCGGGCAACCAGCAGCCAAACTTCCTGTGATGTTTTCCTGCCTTTGGATGGATGATTCCAAAAGCCAGGAGATTTCAGGATAAAAGCTTGCTGGCGAACACAGACCCTGCCTCCCAGTCCTGTGCTGCAGCACTGAGGAGGTTCCTGCCACTTTTAAATGGCAAAGTCACCAAGCAACTCGTAAATGAGGCAGCAGAAATGCAGCTAAATTGATAAGAGTGTGTGAAATCGTCATCCTCCATTAACTTTGGAGAGATTTTCTTTTTCAGTCTCAGGGGGAGAAAGCTTTGGGATAGCATCCTGATTTGAATAAATTATCCTACAATTAAACTAATCAATTCCTCCTAGGAAATTTATATTTTCTTTCTACTGTTTTCAATAGATAGAATTATCCCTTAATTAACTGTTATGATTTAGTTGATTGTTTTCAGTCGATAGAATAATAATGAATGCTCTGGATGGGATTCCATTCAGGTGGATGAATCCCAAGTCCCTCACCAGTCTGGAGTTGTAGATGGGTGATTTGATGGGGGACGGCATGGGGCAGCTGATCCGCTTCTCCTTCTGCCGCCGGTTGCAGAACCACACCCGCACCACCTCCTTTTCCATGGAGAGCTGCTCTGCTATCAAGGAGATCTCCTCTGAGCTGGGCTTGGGGTTCTGCTGAGAGAGCCAGGAGGTTACAAAAGCCCCAGAGAGCACAAGGAGATCTCTGAGCTGGGCTTGGGGTTCTGCTGAGAGAGCCAGGAGGTTACAAAAGCCCCAAAGAGCATCCGTGGCTGCTGGGAGGAGACAAGGGTGGGGTTGGCTGCGAGCCGGGAGGGGACGAAAGCTCCGTCTGAGGCTCAGGGTAAATATTTGGGTGAGAGATTATGTTCTGTGAACCACAAAGTGCCTCTGGTTCCACATCAGCTCTCCCGGACTCGGGGGGAGGCTGAGTCACAGCTCCTGCCCCTGTTATTGCACAAATCACAGCTCTCTTTGAGCTGAACAGCCCCAAAATCAGTGCTGGGGTCACCTAAACCTGGTGGCCTTGGCGCTGCCTCTCTCTGCCCCCAGCCCTCATTTAGAAAGAGAAATAACAGAACCCACCCTGCCTCCCCAGTCATTTCTTTTCATTCCTTTTAGCTCTGTGGGGTTTGCTCAGAGTTGAAGCTCAAAAATATCACAGAGAGCTGGCACAGAGGTGCCAAGGTAATGTTCCCATTACAGAGAATGGCTTCTACCAGCTAAAAATGAGCTGCCAAAATGAGCCGCTGATGGCTGAGCAAGTTTGGATATGAGGGAGAAAGCAAGAAAAAACAAGCTCAGAAACAGTTTCGATTTGAGAAATTTCCAAAGCTCAGTTTAGTCCTGCTGACTAAAGCTCTGCTTGAGTTCTGCAGTGATTTTTCTTGAGCTTCTTGGAGCTTCAAAAGTGGAAGGGCTCCACCTCTGAATGGGTTCAGCAAAAATATTTGGAGCAACAAGTTCTGGGGTCTCTCAAGAGGTGCTTAAAGGGGCATCGTGGCCACGGAGCTCCTGGGACATCTGCAACTCAAAAGGAAAAGAAGTGGGTGCAGACATCGGCTTTGGGCCAGTGGGTGATAACGGGGAAATGTGGTGCTAAAATCCTAATTCCCTTAAAACAACATTCAACAAGGAAATAATTGGGAATTTCTTTGGGGTTAACTCTTTACCTGGTAACTCCTTCAAGCACTTTTTAACCTACTGTCAAACAACAGGGAATTCCTTTGGGTTTAACGCTTTTCCTGTTGCCTCTTTAAGCATTTTCTAACCTGTCATCAAATAAAAACCCCAAAACAGCCTCTTTGCTTGAGGGGATTCAGTGCTACAGGCTGGCAAATGCCAAGCTCAGGGAGAGTTCCCAACAGATGGAAAGATTTTCCCCTCACATCTTGAAATCTCTTCTCCAGCGTGGAGCGGATGTTGGTCTCAATGCTGGTCCTCTTCTTCCTTTTCCGTCCAAACATCTCGTTCACGGAGGGGTAGGAATTGGGGGTGCTCATGGAAGAATCCAAAGGAGCAGATTCTGGGGGAAGAAGGAGGGGAAAAGAGATTTGCAAGAAGATAATGAGTTATTTTCATTCCCAGATACTTTTTTGTGAAACAAAGGCACCTCCTAAAACAGACAAATTGTTCTGACATTGTGGCTCCTCCCTCTGATGATGGTTAAAATTCCTCCAAATCCATCAAACTAGCTTGTCCAAATCAGGGAAGGAATAGGGAGAGCTGATATTTTAACCCACACACCATTTCTCCTTTGTGAGCCTGATTTCCAGCCCGCTCTGGTAGGGCCCAGGGGCTTTCCAGTGCTTTAATTTCACACAGAAAAGGATGTTGACCAAACCGTTTGGCTCGGGGTGGCTGGGATGTGATAAATGGCTCAGACATCCTGAAGGGCTGGCTGAAGCACGAGGCTGGTGTGAGGTCAGCACAGGACACCACCCCAAATCCTGCTGCCCCTGGGAATTCCCCTCTCAGTGATCCCTTCCTTTTCCAATTCCCCCTCCCGGGCTGATCCCCGAGCACCTCAGCAGCTCCTTCCCTCCTTTTCCAGCTCGCACAGGGAGGGGCTGAATGGATTTGAGGTTCCTGGATGGATCCTCTCCTGCTGGTGGCATTTCTGCCTTGATGTCACCTACCTGCATCACTGAGCCACTTCTCCAGCAGGGGCTTGAGCTTGCACATGTTCTTGAAGCTGAGGTTGAGAGCCTCGAAGCGGGAGATCGTGGTCTGGCTGAAGTCGTTGCCGTAGAGCTTCCCCATGGCCAGGCCAACGTCACCCTGCCAGGGGACACCCAGATAAATCCCAGTGTGAGCAGGGAATCCCCTCACAGCTGTCACAGCCCCACTCAGAGTCACAGAATGAACCAGGCTGGGAAAGCCTTTGAGATCATCAAGCCCAGCCTCTGACCTAACACCTCCTCACCAGCTAAACCACGGCACTGAGTGCCACGTCCAGGCTTTCTTTAAACACCTCCAGGGACGGGGACTCCACCACCTCCCTGGGCAGGGGATTCCAGTGCCCAATCACTCTTCCAGAGAAGAATTTTTTCCTGATGTCCAGCCTAAACTTCCCCTCAGGATGCTTCCAGGATAGTTTCAGCCTTGTTCCCGTGACCTGCCTGCCAGGGAAAGGCGATTTTTTCCCCCCAGGAATCTGCCCCACACCCCTTAATGCTGGAGAAGATGCAGGTATCGAGGTGAGGAGGTGTTAGGAAGGGTTTGTCTCTGTGTATTTGGAAGGGGATGCTGCAAAATAACCCAAATCGACCTAACCCAGCCTTTCCTTCATCCACACCTCTCATCCCATCCCCTCCCTCTCACCTGTGTGAACCCCAGCTTGATCCTCCTTTGCTTGAAGGTCTTGGCGAACTTCTCCAGCTCCTCCAGGTCGCTGGGCTCCTCAGAAGCCCCCGCTGGGGTCAGGTGCTTTGCCACTTGCAAGTGCTGGGGGACGTCCAGGTGGGGTTCGACCGAGGAGCCAGGGAGGCCAGAGCGCCCCACAGCCTGCCCAAACACCCCACAAGAGATGCTCAGAGTCACAAAAACAGAAAACCACCCCATTTTCTGTGCCATTTGCCCTCCCTAAAGCAGCAGGGGGGGTTTCACCACGCTCTCAGGTGTGTTGTTACCTGGGAGGCCAGGCTGGGTCCGGGCTGGGAGAGGAGGAGGCTGCCCTGCTGCTGAGGGAAGGAGAGGAGGTTTGGCTGCAAAGCTGAGGAGAAAACAAAAGAGACACAGCTGGTCAGTGAACACCCTCAGGAAAGCTCGGAGTGGGAAGCTCTATTTGTTATTTCTTGCCCAAAATACAAGGATTTCAGCCCATTAGGAACGTGTCTGGCTCCGAGCTGGATTATGAGGAAGAAAAGGTTCTTCCCGTGGCTTTTTAGCCTGCAAGGGATTATTACAGTAATGATAGAAGTGAAATATCTCATTTGCTGATCCCTGAGTGTCACTCAGGCATTTTAGAGACCTCTAAACTTGATTTTAGGTGCCAAGCAGCAGAGAATTTCCTACATCCTCCATGGGGATCTCTCCCAGTGCTTAATCATTGTAGCTCTTAGAGAAATGGACATCTTATTTCCAATATAAGCTCTTCTGACTCCAACTTTCAGCCACTTGATCTTGTTAAAAAAAACCCCCTGATCCTCCAGTTAATCTCGTGAGCCCTCCCACTCTGCTCTCTATTCTACATTTCATTTTCCAGTGTCATTTGGAAGCCATCTGACCCTTTCCTTCCCACCCTACTGTATTTCAAACAAATTGAATTTCTTTCAGAACGTAGGAGCTGACACGAAAGATGAAAGGGAAAAAGAAGGGAAATCCATAAACCCAGCAAAACCTGGGATTTATGGACACTGGGTAATTGTTTAGTTGACAAACTGCCAAGTACAAGCCTATATCTCTTAGAGGGAATGTCCTACAGGATTAGGCTGTGTAGTTCCCTAGAAATTTAGTTGGTATCAAGTCCATTGTGAGTGAAACCTATGGAATTTAGCGAGGATTTATAACCTTGCTCAGAGCAGTCAATATATTTAATTGATTATAACTGACAATTACAGGGAAATCCATAGAAATTTATGGACTTCTGCTAATAAAAGGGAAAACACATAATCTCCAGAATCAATCACTCCCTCTCTCTCTCTCTCTCTGCCTTTTCTTATTTAATTTAGATCTGATGTGCACGGTCCCATTTATTTACTTAGGCTGGGGTTGGAATAAGCCTTCCCTAATGCTGGAACATCTCAGAATTTCAAACCCAGGCTGGTAACGAGGTGCACATTTTTACCAGTGCAGGTAATTAATCACTGCAGTGGCTTTGCCTTGGGACATGGCAGATGCTCTGTCATTTGGAGTCTTTAAAATCATGATTGAACACCTTTGCTCAGCTCCAGCTCCGAGGGAAATGAAGGGCTGGATTCAGGAATCACCGGTCTGACAGCTGAGATGAAGACTTCAGCAGCAATATTTCGGCTGACAGGAGTCCCAAAATCTCCGTGGCTGCTCATTCCCACCTTTACAGAGCTCTCCCAGCCCAGGCTCGAGTGTGCCAGGACTAGGGCTGCACAGGGAACGAGGAATCAGACCTAGGAATTCACCTGAGCTTCAAAACACAACCCCAGCTAAAACTCACATCCCTCTCGGAAAGGGGCAGCCCCAGCCGAAATCAGGAGACACTCAGGGCATTCCCTGGTGGCCCCAGGGACAATTCTGGAATATTTTCTGCCTTTCTTCAGGAGGAAGAAAACTCCACTTGTATAAAACCAAACAACAAATTCCACCAAGCCAACCTGAGCCTTCCCTTTCCCTGTGCATGCACGTGGCAAGGGAGCATTAAAGCCTGGCAATCACCCATGCAAATGGAAGTGTTCCTGCACAAAAATCCAGCTCCTGGCCAGAATATCCAGTCCTGGTCAAGCCTGGAACTGGAAGGGGTGACAACCAAACACAGCTGCCAGAAAAAGTCACTGAACAGAGAAATCCTCATCTATAAAAGGCAGCAAGTTCTGCTTTGCAGTAAAAGATGTTTATTATTCATGGATAAAAGCAGGCAGCGAGGAATAGATTGTCCTGACTATATTTCAAACAAACTAATTCAAAATTATTTGTAAATATACATCAAGTACCTTCATCCATCACTCAGCAGCATTTGGCAGAGAGGAGAATTTATATATTGTCAGGAGGAAATAAATTCCCCACTTGTTTTTGGAGTGTGTGAACCAGTGGGTTCAAGCTGCAGAGATTTAAGGTTATAATCCTGAATTTTAGTTCATGTGGAGGGAGCTCTGTGCTGGGATAAATCAGGAACACAAGCAAAGGATCCGAGTCCCCTTGGATCTGCCAGGTTATGGATTAAAGCAGCAGGAAACATCCTCCATCCTCATCCCTGGGGCGGGAGAAATGCTGTAAAAATCTTGGAGGTAAAACCAGAGATACAGGGACTTTCTCAAGGAAGTCCTCAGTGCTGTCCTGGAGCCGATTTCTCCATGTTCCAGGAGCAGTGGAACATGCTCCTGCCCCATGGAATACCCAAACCTCTCGCTCTCATCCCGGAGCCGCTCCTGGCTACGTTGGACCTGTTCTGCTGCCAGAGCTGTCCTCCAGCTCCTTCCCTGCATTTACCCTCCCTCCAAGCGATCAACCCGGCCTCGGATCAGCTTTCTGGAACTAATGAGGAGTGGGAGGGAGCCCGGGCGGGCCGGCCCTGCTCCCCAGGGAGCAGCTCCTTGGCTGTTTTGCTGGAAAACCGGGCGCCGTCCCGAGTTCCAGGCTGGGATCCGTGCCTGGCCCCAAGGTGGCACTCGTGGAGCGCACAAGGCACAGGTGCCAGCGGCATCTCCAGCCCGGGATGCTCCCACGTGGATCTGGGATCATCCCCGGTGTGGGAACATCAGTGTGGGGACAGGACAAATCACGACTTCCACGAGAAGGGAGGTTTTCCCTAAATATTTATCAGTTTCAGCTTTTCTTGCTCTTACCTTGTTGTCCTGCCTGAGACTGGGACAGAAGGAACTGGGGGACTGACTGCATGTGCCCAGGGAGCAACACCAGCTGCTGCAGGGTGTGGAGGGAGCTCATGTCCTACAGAAAAAAGCAAAGGGAACAATAAAACTCAAGGATTTCTGCTCCTCCCGCAGCACCTCCTCACTAATCCACGCTGAATTTGGGTAATTTGGGGGCTGGAGAGCTGCAGGTCCAAAGGTTTTAGGTGTAGGAGAAGAATTCTGTGCACACAGAGGCATCCATGTGGAGAACTGTCTGCTTTTCCCTGGAAAAGTGAACTCTTGATAAAGAATTTTCTGAGGCAATCAAACTCTGCTTGTTAGAGCAGTGAAACCTCTTGGATTTCAGTTTCTTCCAATGAAGCATTTCCAGAGTGAACTGCCTAAAATCACCCAGCAAATTGCAGAGGGCTGTCCCAGCTCACCAGCACTGCTTCCCACAGGACTGTTCTGAACATTGGGGGAAACTGAAGAACCCCTAAATTGTTTAATGGATCTGAATAGCCCGAGAAAGAATGAGGGAAGGGATTACTGAGCGTCCGTGTGGCCGCCTGGCATCCAACTCCCACTAGATTTTAACAAGAGCTAAGTGCTAAACTCTGAATTTTTTACCTTAGAAAAAACAATTCCCTCAAGGAATTAATTTCTTCCCTGGTGTAAATCAATTTGAGGCAACAACAGGCTCAGATTAGGAGTTAATCTAGTCTAGAATCCTATCTCCGACAATGGCATTAACCAGACATTCCTGAATGAGGAAGAGCAGGGCAGACATTATCAAACACTTCCCCACGGTGCTGTCTCAGCCTCCAATTATTTCCAGTCCGAGGGATTTCCTGACCAGGGGTGGTTTCCCTGCTTGGCAAACCCTCAGAGGAAATCTCACCCCAGCACATGTCCAGTCTACCCCTGAATCCACGAGGAAAAGCCGAGGAGGAAGATGAGGACTCACTTTCCCAATTCAGCGTTCCTCACCCCCTCAGGCTCCTTTTGCCCCTGGCCAAAGGAATTTGGGGAGGGGGTGAGGAGCAGCCTCTTCTCCTGATGTGCAGATCCCGGGTCCCTGGGCAGCCAGGGCACTCACCCCTGCGATTTGGCTCCCTGGCATCATGGATGATCCCTGCACGAGGTGACCTGACCGAGGGGGGAGGGCAGATTGCAGGGAGTCGCTGAGGTCCTCGGTTTTAATCTGCAAAAGAGCAAAGGAGTTGTAGGATTAGGGAGCAGGGATGAGCAGGAGGAGTGGGCAGCTGGGATCCAAGGGGCTGGAATCCCCTCAGGGGGTTTTTCCAGCTGTTTCCATCGCTGAAAATCATCCACACTTCTGCTCTCCACTCGGTTCTTGCACAGCTTTCCTGCTCTGCCCAGCCCAGGGCAGGCTGGCACTTTGCTCAATGAAAACACTTCAGGAAACCACCAATTTCGAGCAGCTTTTCAAGGTTTAAAGCCTATTGTGGAGTTTTAATGAAGACACAAAACAATTCCCCTTTTCCACATCACAGCTCAGGCCCCGATGGCAGGGCTGGACATGGAAAACCTCTCATTTTTCCCTGCAGGAAAGAGAGAATGGTCCAAGGGGATGGGAAAGGAAAGGTCGTGGAGTAAAAGACCTCAAAAAAGCAGAGCAATCTCCCAGACTTGAAAATGTCTCCAGTTGAAAAGCACTCCAGGCACCAAATGCATTTGTTCCATTTCTACCAAAAAAGCAACGAGAAATTGTGAGGAAAATCTCCCTCCTCAGTTACAAGCTGTGCAAAAAGAACTGGAAAACTTCACAGGTGTCCAGTGGTCTTTTGGAGCTACTTTAACGCTCAAGCAAAGTTCTTGTCCACAAGAAAATAATGATTTTTAAATCCACATTCTTGGAGAAAAATGCACCCAGGGAGCAAAATGGAATCCTTGTTTCTGGTTTATTCCACAGTCTCCGTGTTAATTTCTAACATTGCTACTACATTTTTAAAAATTAATTTATTCAAAAAATAATAATAATATAAAAAATCTGTTCCAATTATTGTAGTAGCTGAAATCTTTTGGTAGTGCTGACTGGGACAGGAGGCAGGGGAGGATTTGGGAAGTTTTTAGGTTAATTCCTGAAAGTTGGGTGAGGAGTGTCCATGCACAGGGACAGGCAAATCATACAGAACTCTCCTCCGAGAAAAGACTGAACCAAACTTTTCCTCAGCATGAGAACGCCCTGAACAAGGATTATCCCTCATTGCAGCAGGAAGAGCCTCTAATTCCCAAAAACTGGAAAAACCAGGAGGACTCTACAAAGGACAGGGCTTGAAACTCCTGAAGAATTACCCTGACTCCAGTATTGAACATCCCCAGGTCCCATCAGGCCCCTTCCAAACCCCACATCCCCCAACGATGAGGAGGGTCTTTGCCCCACTGATGGGGCCTGCAACCTCCTGCCAGCAGAGGGGGACAAGAAATCCTCTCTAAAAACAACATCCCAAGCAGATCTTTTGGGGTTGAAGGATCTTTTCTGCCCATTTGAGCCATGCAAAGAAATACACGGAATAATTCCGGATGGAAGAGACCTCTACAGTCATCGAGTCCAAGCTTTGAAGGATCTCCACGAGAGGAGAGAAGGGGAAAACGGGATCACAAGAGGCTCAACAGCTCCAGAACAGGGAGCTGCAGCATTCCCCTGTGCATTTTGGAAGGTGCTGCACAGAGGGAAGGTGATTACAACACCCCCTCTCGTTACAACTCGAGCTCTGGACACCGCCGAAACTCGTTTTGCAATAATCCCAGCTCCTTGCAACAAGAGGTAGACATGCTATGAATTCCAGCTCTTTCCTACCTTTCAGGTTGGCATCATCATCCCTCTTAGCCTGGCAGGGCAAAAAGGAAAACAAAAAATCAGGTGGAAAGATCTTCTTGATCGCTATCGACAGCGATAAGTCACTAAACGTCAGGCAAAAAGGCTCAGGAGGACACCCCGTTACCCCTGAGCCATCCAGTCATTCCAGGCACGTGGACTTATGGATGTTCCTTGCATTAAAAAGAATCCGTTGGCACCAAAAAAAGAAAAAAAAATATGAATTTTATATATATATAAAAAAAAATAAATTAACGTTTGTCTGCTTCATCCAAGGCTGAGCAGTCCCAAACAAGACGAAGTTTTCCACGTCTCAGAGAGCCGGGCTCTGGGCGCTGCCTAAGCCGTGATCCCGGTAGGAGCGGGGTGTTGAGGAGGCACGAGCCATTTCCAAACTGAAATCAATTTTTGCAGCTGCCAAGCGGGACGAGCTGGCGGCGCTCCAGGGAGAAAGGGGTGTGTAGCCGCATCCCGGCATGGCTCGATGTGAGAACGGGAGGTGGGTTTGGCAGAGGACCGGTTCCCGATTTAAAAACAACAACATCTCCCACTGCTCCTTCCCCCGGCCCTGGAATTCTCTGGCTCCCTCCTGCGCAGTGGGCGGGAACCCGGGGTTGTTCTCGACAAATCCTTCTCCCCCCTGCACCTATTTCCATTGGGTTTAGGCTCAAATTTACCTCGCCCTCCTCTTCCTCTCCCCGACAGGCCTGCAGCTGGCTAATTGTTCATTAGCAGGAGTTCGGGCTCCATCCAAAACTTTGGGGATGGTTTATGCAAATCCCGCTCCATTTTTTTTTTCCCTGGCTAAACCGGCAACATTGCCAAGTGTACATTAAAAAAACCAAACCCGAAAAACCCCAAAAAACCACACACATTGTGGGCGAGGCCACTCAATATCATGAGACTCCCTTAAAATAATGTAAATTTCGAATTAATAAAACGAGAGGAGGAGTTGCCTCCTCCTTTCCCAGTGCAACTGCCTCGGATTTGCAGAAAATGCCTGCAAATATGGGAAGAGTTTTCCTTGAGGAACCAAACAAAAAAAGAAAGGTTGAAATGATGAAATCCTCCCAGAATCACCTCGTGTGGGTATTTGATGGGAGCTCTGCTGAAACACTGCAAGGAAGCAACAGTGATTTAAGTAAAAATTACAGGAGCAGATCCCACTGGGATTGCTCAGGACCTTGGTTTGATAGGATCATCATGGATGGGGAAAGGGGAACGAGAAGTCAGGGAGACACTTTGTTCCCACTGAATTTTACTTGGAAAAATAACGTTATTTAAGGAAAGCAACCTGGTCTGGTGGAAGCTTCCCTGCCCGTGGCAAGGGGTTGGAATGGGATGATCCTTCAGCAGCCTTCCAACCCAAACCACTCCATGGAAAAACGAGCAGGGAACAGAGCAGAACCTGCGAATCCCCACGGCTGAGGTGAGGTGTGGGGGCTCTTGGCTGTGAATCTCCAGCACCCTCCTGCCCTGGAGCCCGAGGGGAGGCCCGGGGCAGGGCTGGGAGCGGGTAACGGCAGCTGCAGGCACGGGAGCTCCTCTGGGCCAGGGCAGGAATCACACTTGCAAATCTCAAGTGGATGTTTGGATGTTTTCACAGCCTTGAAACAGGGTCAGCCCCCGAGCAAGCCGAGTGAAAAACACAGGAAGGGTGACTGGGTGGAAAAGAGAGAGTCCCTTCCGTAGCTGGCTTGAACATCTGCAAGGATGGATGGGTTCTTACCCATCTCTGGCCTAAACACGACAACAAAAAGCAAAACAAACTAAGAAACACACTGAGGGTGATGGAAAATGATCAAAGCTCCGGAGCCTGCTTGCGTAACTGATTTGTGGAAGGTGTTTCATAAACATTTCATAAGAAGGAGAATTATGAAGAAAACATCTCCCAACCTGCCTGCAATTACTGCACAAACTCTTCCTTACCAGTAGGAAGAAGGGGAGAGGAAAAAAAAAAAAAAAAAAAAAAAAAAAAAAAAAAGAAAA
>VZRR01002904.1:14133-51806 GCA_013398015.1 Oreocharis arfaki
GTACAACTGTTTTGTAACTGATCTGTGAACTCCTGGCAAACGCTGGGCTCGTGAAAACATCCTGCAGACATCTTGCAGGGCCGTGGTGGAAAGGCGGGAAGTCGGGAAGATCCACCCGAGCAGCTCTGCTCGCTGCCGTCCCCTTCAGATGGACCAGCGGTGGGTTCTGTGTGCTGATGGTTGGATCCCACTGGTTGGGCTTGGAGCCCTCCACGGGTCATCCCAGTTTAGGGATCATCTCAATGTCTTCTGTATCTATCAGACCCCAAAGCGGCCCCAAAATCCTCCTTGGGATGAGCTCCTGGTGTGACATGTGCAGCGCTCCATCATCCTCCTCGCTCAGCCACCAACTCAGAGGCTCCAGTTCTCTTCCCAAAGCCAGGTCTGGATCTCTCCTATCCAAGCCCTGCCAATCCTTGCAGCCCTGCCAGCCCTCTCCAGCAGCAGTTATCAGGCAAGAACCGCGTTAGTGGGAGATGGAAGACAACCCTATTTGTTGTGAAGCTCCTCTTTAGACAGTGACCTCTTTGAAAAGCGTTTATCTGCCTCCACATCTGGCTTATCTCACAGTCAGAACCGAGTTTAAGAGTTTGACTCACTCCCAGCCCTCCACAGCAGAGGGAAGAGGAGGATCAGGTGCACACAGAGGGTCTGGAGCACCTGGCCCTTGCTGAAAAGGAACAACACAACTCTGAGTCACCCCAAAACGCTCCCCAGCACAGCAGGGCAGCCTCAAGCTGCCCCAAATCCCTTTGCCTCGAGCCCAGGGAGGAAGCTTTAAGCTGGAAATGGGTATTGAGCTGGATCCAAGGCTCCTGCAGCTCCCTGAGCCTTCCCACCTTCCGATGGTGTAAGGGCTCCGCCGTGAATTACCCGCGCACGTGGGCCCCATAAAATAAAAAACACACTAATAATAAATTATGGCAATAATAATAATAATAATAATGGGGTTGCAATTACTATTTCCACATGTACCATCCTGCACGTACAGCAGGGCTTAGCAGACACCTGAGAAGGAGGCAGAAAACCTTTCTGTCAATGCCACGATATTCACCCTGGAACGCTGGTATCCCACCGAAGGCCGGGAATTTTTGGAAGCTGTCAGCGTGACAGAAGGGAATTCAGTGTGGGATTAACTCCCTAAGAGGCTCTGTCCTAAAACTCAGCCATGGAAAATTCAAATGCAATCCCTAACCTCAGCACACCTGCATCACCCTACACGAGGCCTTTGAGGTTATTAATTGAGGTCTGATCTGATAGGGTTTGTCCTCAGCTTCGGCTTGGGGTGTTAATGCTTGTGCTGGAGTCAAAGCAGGGCTGGGAAATCAAAACTTTAGGAGCAACCAAGCTGCACGCCTGGCAGGAGAAAACAAACAGAACCACATGCAGCTCTTGTGGGCTCTCTGATACAGCTTTTCCCCGGAATTTTTGCTTCCAAACAAACAGGGAAGAGACAGAAGTCATCCCCCCCTTGCTGTGCTGAACCTCAAATGATCCCCTGTGGCACAGCAGGCTTCCAAAGCAGGAGCTGGGCAAGGGAGAGGAGAACCAAACCAGAGGTGGGGAGAGCACCTGCCCTGCATGGCCACGCTCACAGCGACACCTGCTCAGGTGGGAGCGTCCTGGCCAGGGCTGCTCCCTCAGCCTGGGGGGCACAGAGGCTGCTGAGTGCTCTCGGAGGGGATCTGTGCTCAGGGGGCACAGAGCTGCTGAAAAGATGCTGAAAAAGCAACTTACAGCGCCTTCCCTCTTCCTGCTGGTACTGAGGCACGTTGTGCCTTCCCTGCCCAAGGCCTGTGGGCATCCCAAACTGGGAGCATTTCAACAGCAGGCAGGGGAAGATGGCACTTTCTTGGTCAGAGTGGCCAGAAGCTCCAATCAAAGCGTGGAAAATGCTTCTACCTCCATCAAGGTTGGGATTTCTCCCCTGTCCCCCTCCCAGGGCTCTCCCTGCCCCTTCCTCACCCCCTGCCCCAACCTTCCCGTGGGTTGCAGCACTGCTCCCTGCACCTCTCTCTCTCCACATTTCACTTGCCCAACTCCCAAACCTCTCCAGAACTCCACCTCTGCCTACACCTCCGTGCTTATCTGCTCTGCTCCCACCCTGGGCCGCATCCCTGCCCCTTTCCTTATCACCCTGATTTCACACACACCACTCCATGGCTTCTCCCCTGCCCTCCTGCAAGCTCACACAGGTCCCCTGGAGCCCGAGCACGTTCCTGTTCCACTCCAAAGTTGCCTTATTGGGATTTTCTGGGCTGAGAATCTGCCCTGCATGAAAAATGTCCCTTTTTTTTTTTTTTTTTTTCCCATGGATCCCTTGCCTATGGGGAGCAATCTCTGTTTGTTCAGGACTCTCTGTGCCTTCTGGCAGTGACAAATCCAAACACCTGGCGCTGCATGGATATCCCTGGATTAGTCATCCACGGGGAGAGTGTCCACACAGCCCAGGTAGCCCTTGGTAGGTAACTTCCCACCACATCCCACGTTTAGGAGGAATTAACTCGGAATCAGGTGGCTCCCGTGGCAGGGCCTGGCTCCATCCCAGCTCCACGGGCCTCTCCCGTTGGTCCCTGGCACTTTTGGCAGCGGCTGCCACGCCCCAGGGAACTGGGACACGACAAGAGCAGCTGGAGGGATTGCATTAAACACACCAAGCAGCGTAATTAAAAGAGAAAGGGAGAGTGAGGAAGATGGGAGAGCATCCCACGGGGGTTCATTTTGGGTGGGGGGATGAAGTCCAAGGGTTGGGGGAGCTCTGCTCCCAACCCATGCAAATTCCATGGGTTGGGGAAGCAGGCAGGAGGGTTCCCTGCTGGATAAACCCCCTGATCCCACACGGAGCAGATCAGCACCTCCGGGAAGGGAGAAAGTGCCCTCTGATATCCAAAATTAGAGGCCCTGCTTGGAACCCATCGCCTTCCCCTCCGTGTGCTGGGACTTGGCCTCGTGCAGGCCGGGTGCAGGGCCCCACCCTGGCTGGGTGGTGCAGGGTTTGGGGTGAATCCTTGGAGCTCAGCACATGAAAGGCCTTCAAGGACTTGGAGTCCTCTCCTCATTAGCAGTGACTCCGGGAGAGTCACATCCAGGCACAGCCGTTCGTGCCACTCAGCCCTCAAAAAGGTGCTGGGCCACCTGAATTGTGGCTGGCCAGTGACAGCCCTGCCTTGGGCTGAGTTTCTGTTGTGGAAAACGAGTTTTGTGACCCTTCAGACAGATCCATGAAACTGGGGCTTGTCCCTTGTGAGCACAGAAAGAGTTTCCCAAAGGATGAGCAGGGAATTTGCACGAAGATCTCTGTCTCTCCCTCTCAGACAGGTTTGAAACAGCTGTACAAGGTGTTTTGCCAAGGAAACAGGTGTAGGAATCACCTTATGAATGAGGTTTGCTCTTTAAAAGCAGGAGGGCAGGAGTTTGGGAACGGACTGCAGCTGGATGTTAAAGGAACAGATAAAATCCAGCCAACTCTGGGTTGTTGTCAACAAATTAATTCAGTGGTTTCAGTCCACCTCTTGAGAAAAACAATTAAAAAGGCCAAATCCTTGCTCCTAATTGCATCCCCCTTTCCCTCACAAGTTCCCCTGGCCTGTTTTGGAGCTCATTCCCAGCAAGCTCATCCGAGGTGCCAGAACAAACCCAGCCTGAAGAAGGGGTTCCTCTGCATATCTGTCCTAAGCAAAGCAGGGCCATATTTAGGCACAGAGGACTTTCCCTGGAGCCAGGGCTTTCTCTGATGCTTTCCCAAAGGGCTGCATTTCAATGAGGAACCTGCACACAAACAAATTTATGCAATCAGCCTTGTCCCTAGGACAGAGCAGGGAGACTTCAAAAGGGAAAGGCCAGGGCAGAGCTGAGCTTAGATCCCGTGTCAGGCGAGGCAGATACAAGGCCAGCCCTGATTTCCAGCCAGGGGAGGCTCAAGAGATGAAAAGCAGATGCAAGACTTAGGCTGATCCCCTGGGGCAACAGGGAGAAGAGAGAGTGAAATCTGAATTGATCCCCAGAGGGGAGAAGGAAGCAGGATGTGAACCTCCCCTTGAGAGGAGGGCAAAACAGGCCTGGGATGGAAATCTGGAGGGCAGACTGAAACCTGAGCTACCCACGGGGAAAAGCCAAGCAGGAACAGAAATGACATCCAGGGAGCACATGATATTAGGGGGAGGTGGGAACACGGAGTGGAATGAAAAACTCTGAGAGAGATCCCCGGGGGGAGGGAAGCCCTGGTGGAGCGAAATTAAAAGTGCAGGGAGTTTTGCATCCCAGATATTAATAACAAACTACCCAGCGAGTTAGGCCCTTCTCTCCACCTTCAAAAGGATGGAGGGGAGGAAGAACTTGTCTGTGGTTGAGCACAAGACTATGAATCAGAGGATGGGAGTCCATCACCCAGCTCTGCCAGGGAGCAGGCCCCTGGATTCCAATCCACCCCAATGTCCACGGGCAGCTGTCCCACGAAGCATCCCCGGATCCCAGCTGCGATCACAGAGCTCAGCAGCTTTGGGAAAAGCCAGGGGGTCAGGCTGTGTCTGCAAGACAGGGCTGAACACCTCCCCGCCTTCCAGAGGCACCAAGGGATGCTAAATCCATTAGCAAAGCGCTGTCAGACGTGTGGGTGGAAGGTACCAAACGAGGTCAGGGTGCTTGTTAATGGCACTCAAAAGGAGCCACCAGGGATTTCACATCTCAGGGGCAGCTTGCCCGCTTTGAATTTCTCACATCGTGTGCCTACAGGACATCAGCTGTGGAGCCCTGAGATAACTCACCCTGCCACCCCAAAGCAGCTGCTGGAAATCCCACACCAACCTCAAAAATTAAGTTTCTTTGGGCAAGGACTGTCAGATACAAACAGAGCAGGGAGGGGAGTTGGGCAAGGAGGAACTGGGAAGGGAATCCCTTCAGCACCTCTCGCAGGGTGCAAGATCCTTCACTTGGTTTTAGGAAGGAGGAATTTTCCAACAGATCCAGCTGAAAAGTTTTCTAGGAAGCCTGTTGGAAATCTGTATCCTTGCTACATCTCCTGATTGGTGTAAACCAAAGAAAGCAAAGAATAGGAATAAAGAACCAACAGTCAAACTGAAGCTGGGCCCTGCTCAGGCACCTCAGTGCCTGCTTGTTTTAAACCTTGTCAAATCTCACAGCCAGATCACCTTCAGATTGATGTGATTAATGATAATGACAGGTTTGATAAACAAATGACAGCCTGTCTTGCAAGGGTCAGCCTTTTGCTGGAATGAAGAGTGCCTGGCACATTTGGATAGGGAGCAGAGGCAGATCCTGCCCAGCCTTTCCACAAAAACCTGTCAGCTCTATTTCAAGAGGGACATTTTCTCTCCCAGCTCTGGAGAGCAGGGAGGGCTTGGAGAGGAGCTCTCATTCCCTCTCTGGAGGTAGAGCTGGTCCTGCATTCCTCCCTGGCACTCAGGACCAGCAGATGACAGAATCCTGCCATCACTTCCCTGCTGGAAAAGCACTCCTGGCTTCAGCAGCTGCGCATTCTCCTCCTCCAGCTGTGGATGGATGCACATCACCCTGAGCTGGGCCACAACCCTCACAGCACCCACACAAGCCCTGGCACCTCCCAGAGCCATCAGCCCTCCGTCCATGTGTGTATTCCAGCAGGCAGCACTATCCCAGGGCTTGGCTCCAGACACCTGGCTCTCCAGAGCAGCCACACAAACAAACAATGCAGTGTTTCCTAAAGGCTGAGCGGGGAATTGAACCACCCCAGCACCTGGGCAGGATCAGCACAAGGCAGCCAGGAAAAACTCCCATTCCAGCACTCCCAGCCCTTGGCCTGGTCCCACTGGATGCAAACTGGGCTTGAATTCTGCCAGGCCAGGGCAGAGTCACTCAGATCTGTCTGTGCCATCCTCTGGCCACCATCCCAACCCATCAGGGGCAGATGTCCCCGTGCAGGCTGCCAGCAGCGAAGGTGAAAGTTTATTACTGTGCCTTTGCATTTCCCTCGCCATAAACAGGAAACAACCAGCATCAGACTCACTAAATAAAAAAGCCAAACCAGATAGGCAAGGCTGAAGATGCTGCTTTTTCCATCCACACCCTTTTCCCTCTCATTCACATACAAATTACTGTTGCATCCAGGTGGGAGGAGAGTTTGAAGAGGGGAGGGAAAGGGGGGGGGAGAAGAAATGTTTGCCAAATAGGCTGAGGGATCAGAAGGAGCTTTCTCATAAAGCACAGGGCTGACCCACAAACTGCTAGAAAACCTCAAACTCCGCAAGAGTTTCCCTCCTCCCCGCTTGCAGGGTGAGAGCAGCCCCGGCAGGGAATTGGGAGGCAGGGAAGGGGTCTAACCAGGTCACTCCACCCTTCCCATCCCGCCCGGAGCACAACAGGGGAGGGAGGGAGGGAAGCAGACCTGAAATGTAGGCCATCTACAAAGGCTGGGGGAGAGGCTTCAACGATGTGAGATTTACGATCTTCAAAGTGATTAGAGCCCAGCACTCCAAATAAAGGCAAAGAGAGCTCCTGCAGTCAGGTTGGAGTTGGGTTTCAAACCATCCTGCCCTGGCTTCGGTTTGAAAACTTGAATTGCAAGCTAACGAAAAAGAAGAAAAAAAAAAAAAAGCCACCCAAAACCAACCTCAAACCCCAAACCAAATTAAAAAAACCCACCAACCTCCACCCCTAATGAAAGGGCTCAGCACCTGATTTTACATGAAAACACTTTGATATTTCCAGCTCTGCTCTCTTCCTTTTTTCTCGTCATTTGAAATCTATTTGCTGAATTGAGGATGAATTCACCAACAGCTGAGGTCAACCCTAAACGTGAGTGTGGAGCCCGTGTGCGTTCGGGCTCCTGCTCATTTAAGAGAATAATTTAAAATAATAATTATTCTTTTGAATAACAATACTTTCAAATAGTAATTATTATTTTAAATAATAATGATTTAAAATCACTCTACCCATGGCCTTGGGAGGGCCAAGAGAGGGAGACAGAGAGCCACATGCACGGGCCTGTGTCCACTCAAGGTTGTTCCATCCCAACCCTGACATCACTGCAAACCCCTCTGGCGGACTCTGGGGAATCAGAGCAGATTAGAAATAAAATAAAACGATAAAATGAGCTTGTTCACAGTCTTTGACTTTTTAAACCTTGCTAAATCCCCAGCTAAGTTGGCTATTCAGTTACACAGACGAGCTGGAATAAATGAATTGGATTTTGTGGTGGGAGAAGGAAAATAAAAGTGGAAATGCTGCAAAAAAAAAAAAAAATCATAAAACCACCATTTCTTTCTAGGAGAAGGATATTTGTACTGCCTGCAAGCCTGGCTGCCCCCACACCTTCCCCAGCATCACTCAGAGGAATACAGAGGACAGTGGGTGAGGTCAGCAGCGGGTGTAGATCAGCACTGCTCCACCACCTCTCCTCGATTAACCCCAGCCCCGACACCTTTGTGGTGCTGCCACAAGGAGAAATTTGCAGTGTGTAACGACCTCGTGCCCATCTCTATCTGCAGGGAATTTCCTTTTATCACCCCTGGTGAGCAGATTGGATTCCTCTCCGGGCGTGTGGAGAGCGAGCCCGTGCTCTGGGCTCTGCAGGGCTCAGAGCTGGAGACACAGGGCTTTTTGTTTGCAGCTGGGGATTCCAAAATCCTGGAAGATGGCTGAGCGTGTTAAGACACCTTGGATTGGAAGGGGAGACCCACCCAAAGCCGGAGCAGCCAAAGCAAACAAACAAACAGCAGCCTGGCTGACATTTGTCAAGGCGAGAGCCACCAAGGGAAGCTTGAAGGACAAAAACAGCCACGAGGAGAAGGTGCAGCTGCCCAGGGCTGCTGGGAGGGAGCCTTTGGAAAGGGTTGGAGCCCTTGAGTTTGGGGGATGCTCATTGGAAGCGGGTAGGCTGCTGTGCCAACATCTGCCCCGAGCCTGTCCGTGGAGTTACAGCCCCTTCTGCATTCCTGGCTGCAGCTCCCATCCCTGGAATCCTGCAGCAGGGCAGTGTTTGCCTCTCCAGACTCCTCTTTTCCTTCCCAGGGCTCAGCCCAGCTGGGAGGCCACAGGAGGCCTCAGCTCTAGGCTCAGAGAGCATTTTTCTAAAATCCCAGAATGGTTTGGGCTGGAAGGCGCCTTAAAGCCCATCTCATCCCACCTCTGCCATGGGCAGAGACACCTCCCACTGTCCCAGGGTGCTCAGAGCCCCGTCCAGCCTGGCCCTGGACACTGCCAGGGATCCAGGGGCAGCCACAGCTGCTCTGGGCACCCTGTGCCTCACCACCCTGCCAGCAGAGCCCCTGCGTCTGCACAGATCCAGGAACTCCAGCGGGCTGTGACCTCCTGATGTGGCACTCAGGGATTTTTAGAGCCACACAAGAAGATCTGCAGGCACTCTGAGAGCCAGGGAATGGTTTTAGCTGGACAAAGCAGGGGGAGGAGAGCACACACAGCAGGGACAATGGCCCCTCAGCTGCTCTTTTCCAGCTGCGGTTTGCTTCCCCATATTTTATCTGCCCTCTCTGCTGCCTTGCAAAGAGGAATTTAACCTGGGCACTCCAAGACCTCAAACCACCTCATCTTTAGTCGTGGCTGACACTCCTGAGTCAGCCCTGTGCCTTTGTCCCTGCACAGCCCGGTGCTGTCCGTGCCAGTGTCACAGCACTGGGGCTCTGGGGAGGGATTCGCACCCATAACTGAGGTGCTTTTTGTTTCTAAACAATGATATAAAAATATTTAAAAGCCAGAAAACCCCTCAAGCAAACGGTCATTCAAAGAAACTCTATAATTAGCTGAACTTGTATGAATTAGGAAGAGGGAAACCAGAGGTGTAATCTGTCATTTACCCCACAAGGGGAACTGGGAAGAAGTTCTGTGGTCTGTTTAATGGCAGCTTCTGACCTAACAGTTTTTATCTCTTAGCAGGAGCTGCAGCATGATGAGCAATTAAAAAACAGCCATTCCAGAGAGGAGGAGAATACCTGGGAAGCCAGGGAGCCTCTTACCTGCCTGTTAAAGTCCAGCCCATTCTGTTCATTCCCTGCAACGAAACAAAGAGAAAAACATCTCAGTATTAACGGCAGTCAGCAGTGTGGGAGCTTTCCAGAACTTGGAACACACATAACCAAAAGCCTGGCCCTGGGAGAGCAAGGAGAGCAAGAGGAAGGCACAGCAGTGGAAGGATGAAGGCAGCTTCTGCAGCATTTAGGTGGTGCCAGCCTTTGCTGAGGGATAATAAAAGTGTTCCTGCCTGGGAGATACCTGGCCGAGGGTGGGGGGAATTGAAAGTGCAAGGGAGTGCACTCGCTGAGCGCAAGGGAGATTCCAGCAGAGGTGAGCTGGAGGACATCACAAATCTCCAGGGAAATCCAGGGCTCACTGTGGGAAAGGCCAGCAAACAGGTGGCCAGGGCTGCTCACCCGGGATCTTCAGGAACCCGCGTGGCACCGGGTAATTACGGCATATCTGAGGGAACGCAGGGTGCCGTGGGGTTGTGCTCGAGAGGCGTCTCCTTGATTCCAAAAGAGATTGGCAGGCACAGGGGGAAAAATCAGACAGGTTTCAGCCTGAAGGTACCGCACAGGCCCTCACTCATTCCCCTTTGATGATAAACATCCCCCCCCCCCACCATCCCACCTGCCAAATTCATCAAGAACATCACAGAGCAAAGGTTGTGCTCTCCACACATCTGAATGCTTTAAGGGATTCCACGAAGCTCTCGAGCTGCAGAGGCAACCCCAAGACACCCCTTCGCTTTGCAACACATTCCCCAAGCCATTCCCTGCTGGTCCAGCTGAGTTTGTGCTGAACAGCCTGGAATTGTTCACATCACACTGGCACAAGCCCCCGAGCCTCCTCCTGCTGCTGTTTTTTCCAGGATAACGTTCCCCGTGAAGCAGAGCCCGTGCCCTGTGATCTGATCAAGCTCCAACACATCGTGTTTTCCAGCAGTTCAGGGCTCCTGCAAGGAGCTGGGAAGCACTTGGGAGAGGCTGTGCAGGCAGGAGGGCAAACTCAGCTCTCCCATGGACCTTCCTCAACTGAACAAGCCTTTACCCTATCCCAGCACACATTTTTCCATGCACAGAGTATTCCCAGGTGAATCAGCGTGGGGGGAGTGTGCTTGGTACAATTATCCACGGATGGCAAAACATTGGAGAGTCAGGGATAACAGAGCTTCGTGGCTGCTCTCTGCTGTCTAGAAACAGCCCTGGAGATTTAATCTGTGACATTTGAGGAGCACTGACTGTGGAGACAGAGCTGTGGGACTGTGCTACGGAGCAGTGCCATGGCAGAACAAGCTGCTGCCCCCTCAGTTTGCGATCTCCTCCATCTCCTCACCCTCTGCACTCCAACCAGCTCTGAGCTTCCCCCTCAATTTGAGATCTCCTCACTATCTGCACCCCAACCAGCTCTGAGNGCGATCTCCTCCATCTCCTCACCCTCTGCACCCCAACCAGCTCTGAGCTTCTCCCTCAATTTGAGATCTCCTCACTATCTGCACCCCAATCAGCTCTGAGGTGCCTCCCCAGCTCTGAAATCTCCTCCATCTGCTCACTGTCTGCACCCTAACCAGCTCTGAGCCCTCTCCCCCAGCCTGGCTGCATTTCTGCCCTGCTCCTGCCTTCCTCCCAATCTACTTCTCCCAGCTGTCAGCCCTTTATCTCCTTTCCCCCGTGTAATTCCCTAACTGTGTTCCAACCCCCCTCTGCTCCCTGTCCAGCTCTCTCCAGCTGCTCCCACCCCAGGAATGGGGTTCATTCATTGCGTTCCAGCCCCAAAAGCCGAGGAGGGCACATCCAGTGATGGGAATGCTGATAGCGTTAATGGATGATCACAATCAGCATCCACACACCTGAGCAGGACTGCGTGAGCATCTCCAAGGCCTGCAGTTTCTACCTTTGAAACCTCCATGGGGTGTGTGTGGGGGGTGTTTGATGCCATCTGGAGGCAGCAGCTGAAGGGGAGCACAGCCAGGAGGGAAGGAGGAAATAAAAGTTCCCAGCTGCTAAAATAGAACAGGAAGGAAAAGGTAATCTCCTGCTTTCTTGGAGACAGGAGTTTCGCTCACGTTCAGGCGCAGCGTGGTGATGAGGCAAGATTCAAAGAGCTGGAGGGGAATCCCTGGGTCCCAGTGATGACGGCTGAGTCACCAGCGTTCACCCCAAAACTTGGAACCCGAGAGGCGCAGCTGGAACGGAGCTTCCCTGCACAGCCCCACATCCTCCAGCACGGCCTTCTCCCTCCTCTTCCCAGCTCCCCATCTCTTGCTCTTCCCTCCCTCCACAAGCACGTGCAGCTGACAGAGCTGGACCTTTTCTGTGTCCCTCGCTCTCCTACAAAGTCAGACACAGCATCCTCCAGGTCCCTGCAGATCAACAGGGGGGATTTGGGAGCACCCCGGCCAGGAATCCTGTGCCAGCTGAGCACGCTGCAGATATTCCTGGAGCCTGGCACTGACTGGGCTGTCTAAGCCTGAGGGAGCTGCCCTGGGCTGTCTGGGCAGACAGAAGGAGCAACAGGCACCTCCAGAGGCCATTCCTGCACCTATCTGAGCCACCCATCTCTGCTGGGATGAATGGCCCTCTGGAGATGACTATTCCTCCTCGCTGACTCCAAAGGGACCCAGGGGCAACCAGTTCAGCCTTAGATGTCCAAGAGGGGGAGATTTAAAACTGGGAGGGGTGATTTCTGCTCCCAGTGGTTATGTAAATGGGAGCTGGATACACAAATCTCTGCGGGACCGACGAGTGTTTGGGCACAGATTTATTTGCAAACAAATCTGGCCCTTTTTCTTTTTCTGTTTCAGTAAATGTAAAATGGCCATGATTGCAGCTGCGAGCCAAGGATTGGGTGTGATAAGGATAACAACTCTCCTCTTTCAGTTGAATCTGTAACTTTCCTACAAATGCTTTATAAAAATAGCCTCAGTTTCCTCCCAGTTTCTGTCAACATCAGGACTTGCACTGCAGCAGTCATCTCTCTCCTTAAAGGAACGAGCTGTTCAAACAATCTGCACTTAAGATTTAATCTTTTCTAGCTCCAGGAGATAAAAAGAAAGAAAAGTGTAAGTGGCAGCAGATTCTCTCTCCTGCTGCAAACTGCCAGAACTGCACTCATTTTAATGGAGCTTCAGCCCAGCCAACAACTTGATTTCTGCTGCACGAGCCAGACACAATGGGATCCAGAACCTCCCGAATCTGCTCGATCAGTCCTGCCCTTCCTTAAATTCCACCAGGCTGGGGAAGCCTTGAGATCTCAACGGGGAAAGGCTGCTTGGAGCCCCTACAATTCCCAGCAGCCTGCCCATAGCCAAGGCTTCACCCCGCTGTTCCTGGGTGTTGGGAAGAGGCAGTGATAAGCTCAGCTGGCTCCCCGAGCCCGGCAGCCCAGGGTTGTGCTGCTCTCCTTGGTTCACCTGGCAGCTGTTTTGCATAGCCCTGGCATCAGATCTGGTGCGAGTTTGCCTGGGGAGGTTTCTCTGGGGATGGGAGCAGCGCAGCAGTTCCGGGCAGCTTCCCCCCACCCGCGGCCGTCCCCCCCTGGAAAACCCAAGGCGAGGGATCCATCAGGACCGGAGCTGCAGAGCCAGTCCGGCCCCGGAGGATAAAAGCACCCTAATGGGAGAAAAGGAAAATCAGGGTGGCCTTCATCTTCACACAGGCAGCCAGGGGCAGGTGTCACCTCCAGGGAGTGACATTTCTCACCCGGCCACACCAACAGAGCCGTGCCAGCCTCGTCCCCTTTCCCAGCTAGCTCCACGCTGAACTCACCCCACACTCTGAAGGGACAGGGGGATGAGGAGGTGATTCCAGCCTTCAGCAGGTGTTGGAGAATTCCCACAGGGAATCAGTTTGCTGCTGCACATTTGGGAGGGAAATGGGGAACAGCTGAAGGGTGCTGGGGGAACGGTGCCAGGCAGACACCAGGCAGGGGGTTCGACTGCCCGGGCTGAGATGTCTGAAACTCTGAGGTGCCTAACTGGGAGCCAATTGCTGCAGGCTCCCTTTGCAGCCATGCAGAGGAAGCAGGCGCTTCCAGAGGGCAATTCCTCTCTCCCCCCCGAGACAGATGGCACGGGGATGAATCACCCTCTGGAGATCCCTGTTTCCATCAGGGACTGCCCGGGGTGAGCAGGTCAGGCTCCAGCCTCAGAGGATCGAATATCTAAAATTCAGATTAATCTCACCTATCCTGGAGGTTTTAGCACTCCAGCTGATGGAGCACAATGCCACGGGAGATTGGCAGAGCAGGCCGGGTGCAGGGTGCCTTTCAAGGGGCATTTCTGATAAATTCCCTCGTTCAAATCTCTCACCTCAAACAAGGTGTGAAGTTAAGAGATTGCCCAAGTGCTGGTAGAGAAAAGAGTGGCAATTACTGTAACTATAACCAGTACTTGTCCCACAAGCTGTAAATGAAGCCAAAGCCTCACCTGCACTGGAGTAATAAGCAAACTGAGATATTCAGCACCAAACACTCCTCAGGATTTCCACTGACTTTGGAAATTCAGGCAAAAACCAAGGCACAGCCTTCACACTGCTGCTCCCAGCAGCCATACCAGAACTTCTCCAGAACCGGCAGGAAGCCCTGGCTGCTGGGAGCTCCCTTAAATCACCTTTTCCCCATGCAGTGACCACCCCTGATTGCTTCCAGCTGCTCCCACCAGCACTGGGGAGCAGGAACTGCAGCTGAGCAGGCACCAGTCAATTCCCTGGATTCCCACATGCCCTGCTGGGATGCTTGGTGCTCCCAAGGCACCTAAAAAGTGCTTTTTAACGTGTGAGCAGGATGGGAGGTTTTTTGAGGCAGCCAGGTAGGGCTGCAGTTTTAATCTCAACTCTTTGCTCCGAAGACACAAAAACCCCAAACCATCGGAGCATCTCCATGGCAAAGCCAAGCCTAATGAGCAAAAGCGAATCTTGTGCTGACTCAGACAGCTCCAGACTCCAGGGGAAGCTTTCGCTGAACACTCAAGTGCTTCACTGGGCTGGAAACCCCTGGGTTATAAAAATGCCTTCCCTGTGTCAGCAGTGCCTCAGAGAAATCCCATCCCCGGGTCCCTCTGCAGCCCCTTCGTGTGGGGCAGGGAGAGGGGGAGAGCAGGACAGCGAGTGTGGGAGACTCGGGCACCTTCCAGAAGGAAACCCGAGGGCAGCAGTTGTTCCCACGGAAAACATTTCACCTGCAGGTGCTGGGAGAGGGCAAGTCTCTTCTCCGAGACCAGAGGCAAGAGGCAGATCAGACCAGCTCTTCCTTTGCCCCTCTAATTCAAGTCAAACCAGCCTTTTGTTCCCCTTTCCCCTCCCCATCCTTTTTTATCCTCTTCCATAATGGGATGTTTAAGAAAAAAAAATAAAATAACCCAACCTCAAACCCTAATCACCTTCATTTGAATTTCAAATATCCCCCTCCTGGCCTCCCCCACGCCCCAACTGACTCGGAGCTGGGAATATGGAAATTTCTCCTGCTTGCCTTAAATGTGGCTGTGCTATGAAAATCATCAGCCTTATGCAAATCCCGAGCAGCCCCGATTGCCATAGCAACCAGCTGTTTCCAGCCCAACTGCTGCAGCTTTCATTTACCCGGGACTTGTCCTGGGGCTGTGCATGGCTGCAGGGGGAAGAGACGAGAGAAATCCTGGAGGCTTTGAGGAAAGTTTCACGAGGGAGAGCCAGCCTTGGGGAGCAAAGGCGTAGCCCAGGACTGAGCTCAGCGTGGGGCCGAGAGAGGCCAAGTTTCCTCAAAAGACTTCGGCCTGGCAAGCTGCTTCCAGCCCGAGCTGAGGAGGGAACAACAAAAGGCAGGAGGAAAAAAGAGCTCCCAGGAAAAAAAGCTGGGAGGCAGCACGGGCTGAGCACCCCTCAGGCCAATCTGCCACCCCTTACCTGTGCTGGGTCCTTCCACCTGAGTTAGGAGCTGACACAGAGGCCAGAACCTCCAAACCTTATCCCAGCGTGACCCATCACCTTCCAAAGGGACCCTACCCCACGGGAGTACCACGAACAGCCGCCTTCCCAGGGCCCAGCAGAGGTCGGGGCTCGTCCTGCCCATCCCTGGGCAGAGCAGCACCTGCACACAGCTCACAGCCTGCAACAAGGTGCCCGAAGAGAGCAGGACTCTCCCCTGGGAGCTGGGGAATGAAGATGGGACTTAATTCAATTTGTGGCAGAGGCAGACTGAGGCAAAGCCTCTGATTTCCCATCTGCCCTGACACGGATTTAATGCAAAATGCGCTGACACTGGGAGGGGATTTGGCTGGGATGGAAGTTTTGGTGTCCAGTTTCAGAGCTGCCCTGCCAGGGCACCTGAGATGTGCTGTGGCAGCAGCAGAGGAGGGTGTCTCATGCTGGCACCTTTGCACAGGCTGAAGGTGCGGATGCAGGGGAAGGATGGCACCCACAGGGATGGATGTCACAGCAGGGTCTCCTCAGAAGGGACACTTAGGAGCAGAAGCATCACAGCCTCTCAGTGCTGGATTTCCTTGAGGTTTAAAGGGAAGGGTCTTTCTTACTGCCAGAGAGAAGATATCTGCTTTAGTGCTCTGTCCAGGGGAGAGTGAGGGCAGCATTCATCGCTGTCTGCAGCTCCAATCGCTGCTCTCTGTGACCCATGGAACGGCTGGAGCTGGGCCAGGGCCGGGTCAGGTTGGATCTCAGGGAAGGGTTCTTCCCCCAGAGGGTGCTGGGCACTGCCCAGGCTCCCCAGGGAATGGGCACGGCCCCGAGGCTGCCAGAGCTCCCGGAGCGTTGGGACAGCTCTGCCAGGGATGCCCAGGGTGGGATTTGGGGGTGTCTGTGCAGCTGGACTGGATGATCCTGTGGGTCCCTCCCAGCTCGAGATATTCTGCGATCCTAAAGCACTCAGATAAGCCACTCAAGCTGCGAGGGTGAGATAACCCTGCTCCCATGGCCACCAGAGCCCAGAGCTCCACCAGCCACGCTGCTGTCCCCATCCCTGCCCCTCCAGCCCCCAGGCTCAGCCAATCCCCCATCCCAGGAGCCACCCCGGCCCTGCCCATAGAGCTGCAGGGCCATCCCATAGGGCACCCCACATCCCCCCCAGAGCTGGGGTGCCAGGCACACCCCACCCCGGGCCGCTGGCAGGCCGGCCAGCTCCCCGGCTTCCAGGGTGGGGAGCGAAGATGCTCGGGGCGCCTGCAGCTATCCAGTTCCCCGTGGTTGTGTTTGAAGCGCTTCCCTATCGCCCTTTTTGTGAAAGCTTTGGCTTCCCCCCCATAGCCTCAACAGATGGAATCAAAGGGAAGTAGCTCTGCTTGGTGTAACCTGTTTTGATGGGGGAGATAAGCGGGGAACAAGTGTCTGACACAAACAAACAGACAGACAGGGGCAAGTCCCACCTCAGCGTTCTGTTGCATCAGATACCGAGGGCTTAGATAAACCACAAGAAGGGGGAGATCTCTGCCCCGGGGCTGCAGGACCAGGGGCGACACTCGGCAGTGCCAAGCCCCCACAGTTCCCATCAAAAAAATCAGCGCCGAGCTTGCTGGCATGGCTTTCATCAGTTTAAAAGAGATGAAAAGAGCTCCGAGCCAAGCAGAAAACTCGCTGCTCGTCATTACCCCCCATGGAGGATCGCCCGGGAGCCCAGCCACGATGCCAAGGCTTGGGATCACGCAGGAAAAGGGGAAAAGAACCCTAAAACCAGAGGGATTAGCCCCGATCAGGCTGCCCCACGTCCCCGGGGTGATGGGGAAGGCAAAGCAACCCTCGTGGGAGCGACCGGTGCCTGTTCCCCCTCAAGCACGTGCTGAAAAAATCCGGAGTTGAAGCAAAGGAAGGATTAAGATTCGCAGGGCAGCGCAAATTAGAAATTGTATATTTTTCTAATAACAGAAATTATGTATTTTTCTTAGAAATTATATATTTTTCTAATGACAGTTTGTTAAATGGCATTATTTCGCTGTAACCGGTAGATTTGGGATCAAAAATCCGTGGGTTTCTGGAGAATGTATTTTTTTTTTAAAGGCCCTGAAATTAATTTGGATAAAAAAAAAAAAAAAAAAAAAGCACTGAGCTTTCACAACCTCCTACGAAAGGCAAACGATTTTAACAATTTTCTCAAAAAAGAAAACCCCCCCACAATTATTTCAAACACTTTCAAAGTAAAACAATGCCCCAAATTACCCCTTTTTTTCCCCCCCTTCTAAGCCTGGAATTGGCGGAGAAATGAAAGGATGAGATTATGCTTCTGCTCCTGACACTTCCCATCAGATCTTTAGGCATCAGTTTTAGATCAAGGGCTTGATTTACAAAAGCATTTTGGCACTTAATTCCCCCTTTTTTTTTCCCCCCCTTAANNCACTTAATTCCCTTTTTTTTTTTCCCCCTTAATTTTTTTTTTTTTTTTAATTCTTCTTGGAACCAGCCCGCATCTTTTGGTGATGAAAAACCTTTGGATACCTGCACCTAGAAGGATTTCGAAGTCTAATATCGTTAATTTGGTCCCAGAGCTCTCCTTTGGGGGGGGACGAGGTTCCCGGGGAGCCGTGCGGGTTGGCCTAATTCCGTAGGAAATGGGAAATTCAATTAATGAGTCATCAGAAAAGTGCCTTTCCCCACATGAAGCAGGTAACCAAAACACGCCGCTATTAGGAGCTGCAGTAAATATTCCTCTAACAATGCGCGCAAAGGAGCACAAAAACTTCCCGGGAAGCTCGGCACAAAGAGAGCTTTGTTGTTTATAAACAGAACGGGCTGAAAGAGGGCAGAAAACCACGCGGGGAAGGCGCGGAGAGGGTTTGGGTGAAGCACCCGGAGCTACACCTTGGACAGGTGAGTGAGGGGGTGGTGCCACCCTCCGAGGGTCCTACAAGGTGTCCCCAAAGGGTGACACCCCTCAGGAGGGGCTGTGGCAGCTGCTGGAGACCCCCCCCCAATCCGCCCCGAGAAGCTCCCGACCCTCTGCAGTTCTCCCCTGCCTGAAGAACCCGAAAAATCACCGGGACAGCGTCAGGAAAAAAAAAAAAAAAAAAAGCTATTTAAACAGGTTCTTTGTGCCGCTCTTTGCAAATGAAGGCGATTTACTCGTCCTGATTTCCCTGCTTGATTTGAAGGCTCCGAGGGCGCAGCCAACGCTGCCGCGAATATTTTTGTTATTTTCAAACAAATTGACTTCGCTGCTCTGCTTTCTGTTCTCAATTACCACTAAAAAGAGGTGCTGCAGCTCGCGCTAATGGCTGTCTGGGATGCTTAAGTTGAGAAAAAAAAAAACCCCGTATTTTATCCAACCAAACGTGCTGCCAGCTTCTGGTTTAACACTTCTGACTCCAACAGCAGAGCCTTCCACTACATTTAATAACAGCCAATAGCAGAATGAAATCCCCAATTTCCCTAATCTTGATTAATCCTGCCACCCATCAATGAGTGCCAGATATTTCAGGGGGCTCCGGTTCCCGATTTAAGGCCCTGTAACATCTACCGGGGTTTTTGTGAAGAGCTTGGGGAGTTCAGGGATGTGTTTGTTGCTCGTTTATCCCAAACCCCAACTTGGGGTGATGTGAGAGCCCCGAGCAGGAGCTGAGCTGGCCAAAGTCAATCAGAGTTCATGGATGCGAATAGAACCCGATTTTATCTCTGCTTTCGATCATGTCAAATAACCCGGCTTAACAGCCAAGAGCACAGAGGATTTCTAAATCAAGGGGTGGGGTTAGTCCCTTTAAAACCTGGACTTCTCTTGCTTACCCAAAATCTCTTTTTTTTCCCCTAAATTATCTCAAATATTATGAGAGAAAGAGGAAAATCATTCCATGGAAAGTTTTCACCTGCTCGTACACATCCCCCCGGCCCAGGCTTAAGGGCTCTTCATTACTCAGAGAACATTCGATTCTTCTACATTTTCTCCACCAGTTTTTGTTTGGAAAGGCGCTGATTTCTAAGCCTGTAGCACAGCTTTTAATAATCTTAACTTGCTGTACCTAGTGGGTGCTAAAATGATTTCGTATTGTCGCTCATTTGCCTAAAAAGGGACGTGACCACGGCCCTTTGGGAAATTACAGGCTCGGGCCTTGCATTCAAATCTCACTTCAGGGCAGCCCGAAAACACAAACCTGATTTCTCTGGTGCCCGTCACGCCTCGCGGTGGGAAAACCTGGCAGAAATCAGTGCTCACACCAGCACTGTCACCTTCAAAGGATCACCCTGTGCCTCGGCTTTCCAGATCCGAGCAATATCGGGGCTCGGCGGAGGAGCCGGGGCCTGCACGGCGCCGGGCGTGAGGGGAGAAACCCAATCACGCCTCTCAACCCGATTATTCCCGAAGTCCCTCCCACTTTTCACACACGCACAGAGCCCGAAAAAGGCTGCTTTCCCTAAGGAAAAGCTCCTGGCACAGCCCCTGTGAGGCACGGAGCTGCCGGCGCTCAGGCACCGGGGCTGCTCCAAAGCCATTATTCCCGAGGCAGAGGCGTGAGCCGATTTCCGTGTCAAAGCCACCGAGGACATCGGGGAGGCGCTCAGGGATTCGCTGCTGCCACGGAGAAGGGAATCTTGCATCGCTGATCAAGATACCAACGCAATCCTAGCCCAGAGCACATTCCTGATCAACTCCCAGGCTGGAAGAGCAGCAACAGGAGGCGAGCAAAGCACGGGGAGAAACTTCCAGCACCCACATTCCCCCTTTTCTTTTCTTTTCTTTTTCTTTTCTTCGCCCTCCCTCTCGTGCCCCTGCCACCCCAGGCCCTCCTTTACCTGGCTCCACCTGGTCAGGTTCGTGCCGGGTGTCTGTGGAATCTGCCGCATCCCCGCTCATCTTGATCTCTGCAAAAGGAGGCACAACTGATTTTAATAACAGGTCACAGTCCCAGGCAACAGGCACATGTGGCTTCCACCAAACAGCACAAATGAATGTGTGTAATTATAATAAACCATCAGACTTTCAAATTTCTGATTCCTCAACATACAGGCACTAGAATATTCATCAGCTCTGAGGATGCACTTTCCCTCCTGTTGCTCTTTGCGGCCCCCTCCCTCACTCCTGTCCCCCCCTCCCCGGTTTGCTGCGGGGTTTTCACCCTTCACAGCCCTCCTCACCCACAGGATAAAGGCTGGATTCAGCACAGGGAACCCCCCAGCCCTGGACAGGCTTCCCAAAGCTGCTCTGGTGGTCTCGCTGTGACACCATCCCCCCATACCTGGGCTGATGGGGATCCCTCCGGCTTTCTCCCAGATCCTTTCTTGTCCTTCAAGATGGCTCAAACTCAACTTGGTATTCCCCCTGCCCCCATGTGCCCATTGTTTATCCTCTTTTCTGTCACCAGCAGGTGCTCGCACCCCTCAAAAGCCACCCAGAAGCTGCCTTGCCCGGAGTGTTCTCCCCAACCCATCCAGCTCCTGCATATCCCCCCCCAATCGTCACCCACGCCAAATTTGTCATATACCCTTGAAGTGATGACTGCCACCACAGCCGGGACCACTTTCTCCTTCGGGGACAGCTGCAAGAAAAGGTGGGAATGGTCAACTTCACACCGGGCTGCTCATCCCCTCCTTAACAGAGGCCAAGGACACAGCGGTGGGAGAAGGGGGGGACATCTATTCAAATTCAGATGGACACCCCCTCAGCTTTTCCACCCTTTCCACGGGAATTTTAACTGTTTCCAGACTAGCTGGAGGGGCAATAAAAAAGGTAAAAAAGGAGATAATTCTTTTTTTTTTCTAAAGACCCGAGCGATTTGCATGTGCTTCCTGCAGCCAATCCCGGCCACAGACTCTTCCCATTTGCATCGGGGAATAACAACAGCGGGGAAGCTGGGCCAGTGTTTGCTGTGGTTTTGCCGGGGTAGGGAAGGCAGGTGGAAGCCACCTAAAAGCATCATGCAAACCCTTTTCCTCTTCCCCGTATCCACCTTTTGTTATTCCCAAACGGGTGAGAGCAGCCCCGTTGGATTTTTAATCCCCATTTCCCTCTGGTGCTCACACCAAAACAGGCAGGGCTTTGTGTGTGTGCGCAGGTTTTCTTCTCCCATATTCAAAGTTCCAGCGTGCAAACAGCAGATAATCTGCTTTTTTTTTTTTTTCTGGCCAAGATTTCATAGCTTTGATCAAGTTGAAAGTCTGAAACTTTCTCCAGCAAATGAATAAAGGTGGGAAAAAAAAATCAGGATTTTATTCCAGAGCACAGAAACTTTCACATACTTCAGAAACTTCCTTTCCTTAAATTATATTAAGGAGTAAGGGGGGGAAAAGGAGGGAGAAACGAGTTGTGGGGATTTTTTTTTTTTTCCCCTTCAAATAAACCCTCTGCAATTAAGACTTGAACGTTTAGTGGGGCTTCTAAGCATTTCTACTGCAGGAAGAGTAATTACCATCAGCTATAAACATCTTCTTGTCTTGTACCACTGCCAAGGGACCCTAACTTAGGCAATCTACAAAGCACAAAGTTTTGCTGGCTGCCAAAAAGTATTAAGAAAAATTTAAAAAAAAAAAAAAAGAGGCAAGTTCTCATAAAATAGAGGGAGAAAAAAAAATCTAAAAGCCTGCAGAAGTTTGGTGCTCGCTTTGGTGAGAAAGCTTGAAAGCTTGTAAAAAATTATAAAATTAGGGAAAGAAAATATCTAATTCTTAAGAGAGGAAGAGCTGGAACAGTTCAGACAGAGCTGAGGAAGGGAAGACACAGAGGCAGAGCATAAAAAGCTCTGCCCCTCCAGCAGGAGTGACCCCCCACGCCCCTCTGCCGTTAAACACGGGGTGGGGTGGGGAGGGAAGGAGGAATTGCTGCTGCAACTCGATTGCATATCACATGTTATCCATCAGGTAAATCCCCTCCTCCTGGAGCCGGGAGATAAGGAGATGCCCCGGAATTCCCATGCACTGGAATTTTATTTTCAGCGAGATTCAAATCCCCCCCGCCATAAATGTGCACAGGTTATTACAGTTTGAATGTCTTGTGGGGGAAAATAAAGGAAAAACTAAACGGGAAGAAAAGGAAAACTCTGCCTGCTGATCTGGGAGGTTTGAGGTTTAGGGCAGATTTTTTATCCCTGTGGACAAGAGTGCAGCACCAGCACCTTCCAAGGGATCCTTGGGAGCAAGGAGCAGACACAGAGCAATTCCTTTCCAATCCAAGGGTAGCCAACACCTCTTTATGGACACTCAAGACTCTTCCACTACAACCAGAGCGATGCAAATCCAGCTTTGACCCCTGCTCCATCCTAAAAAACACCTTCAGACAGGGCAGCTCCTTCCCCAGCTTTGCCAGCTTAGCAGTACACACAGGATAATCAGGCTTGGAAAGAAAAAAGAAACCTCTCTGGGAAAAATAACCCGGCTTAGGACTGCCTAACTCCTAACCACAGCCCTATTAGGAGCCGCCACTGCGGCCTGGGCCATATTAAAAATGTGCTGCTCTGCCCCAGCTCCCAAACAGAGCTGAGGTAGGGGCAGGCTGGGTGGTTCAGCCAGACCAAAGGAGCTCTGCCAGTGCAGACACTTCTCCGGGGATATATCTGCATCTCTATTTTTGCCGAAACAAACGGTGTCAGCAAATAAAGCCTTTCCCAAGCCCTCGCTCCCGGTAGCTGTTCGGGCACAGGCGAAGGGTGAACCAGCCTGATGGCTTTAGAAGTGGAATCCGATTGTGGAGGAGGGGGAGCTCGGCTTGGCTGGGAGCATCACCCGCAGTTTTCTGGGCTTTAGGTGCCTGAGCCCCTCTGGAGGGAGGTGAACTATCCAAACTGCCTGGGGAGGGGGTGGTGGCACCCACCGGGGAAGTGTCTGGGCAGGGAGGAGGTGTTTGGAGCCTGGGCACCCCCTCCCGGGGGCTGTGTCTTCTCCTAAAATCATTAAAGGTGGAAAAGACCTCCAAGATAAAGACTGGGGTTAACACTGAGCACAGCTCTGCAAGCAGCTTGTTACAGAGGGGCCTCAAAGCTGGGAAGAGACCCCAAAATGGAACTGCTTTTGTCCAGGGGGGAAAAAAACCCCTCCCACCTGCGCTGGGCTCCTTCCCCTGCAAAATGACTCCTCAGAGCTCCAGCCTCTCTGACAGCACGGGGGGATGATTTGGGGGAGCAGAAGCTCCGCAAGCGCCCACAGCTCCAAATCCAGCCTGGGAGCGATGCCACCGGCTCTGGCAGAGGGCACGGTATCGATCCGGGGAATCTTCTCATGAAGAAAGAGTCGCCCACAAGCCCGGCAGATGGGTGGATGGGCGGATTGGAGCCTGCGGGGGACGCGTCCCCGAGAGACACCAACACAAGCACACCCAGCGCAGGTGCTCCGACCAGTCGGGCTCACGCCCCGAGCCAAGACCACGAGCCTCCCTCCTTGGCAGCCTCTCCTCGTGGCCAGGGCTCCCCAGCCCACTCAGGCTGGCCACAGAGGCATCCCAGAGCCGTGCAGAGGTTGGGACACGGCCGTGGAGCAAAGGCTTTGGCCACCTGTGCCATGCCACCGACACGGGGCTAGGTGGTGGCATTGCTGCACCTTGCCCTGTGGGCCTGTCTGCGAGCCCACGAGCGGGCAGGGCTTGTGGAGGGGCTACCAGCCCTGGGCACAGACCCCCAGGGTCCCCTGAACAGCAGGGCTCCCGCAGGGATATCCCAGGGAATGAGCCAGCGCAGACTGAAGGATGCATCCTCCCCTCCCCTCCAGAGCGTTCTGTGCTGCACAGAGCCCGGGACAAAAGTCACTAACGGGGCACGTGGCTCCTGTATCCCAAAATCCCGCTGCCTGCCCCTGCCAGGACGGGGCTGCCGGGGTCTGGCTGCCACCACGCTGCTCCCACTCCAGCGTCACCCTCGGCTCCGTGTGCCCAGGGATGTGCCCTGCCCCTGGGACTGAGCTCAGGCAGCTCTGTCAGGGTGAGCCGGGGCTCAGCGCAGCTCCAGGGCTTTGGCAGGGATGGATCGCTCCGGTTCCCAGCTCACTGCAGGGCAGGGGCTGCTCAGGGGGGATGTGAGAGCTGAGCTGCGCCTCCGCGTCAGACCCTCTGGAAGGAGTTCCCGAGTCTCCCTGTTCATTCATTCCTGACTCAACCCAGCCTCCCTCAGCTCCCTCATTCATTTCTCCCTCCTTTTCGCTCTTTGCCATGAACTTATCTCCTTTCAGCCCTGTCCCGTCTCTCTCTCACACACCCCTCCCTCCACCCTTGCCGCATCCCTCCGTGGATTCATCCCTTCTCCTTCCTCCCAGCTTTATTCCGATGACAGGACACACAGGACAGGCACTAAATTCCCGTTTTCCAGGCACCCAAGAGCCCTGTGTGCTGCTCCGTGACCCCGCTGGGCTGGCACACAGCGCTGCTCCCACACTGTGGGCATGGCTTGGCAGCCCCCTAAACAGATCAGGGCAGCATCCATCCCCGGCAGGAATGTGGGCACTTCCCCAGGCGCCTCAGCGGGAGAAAAAAAGGAGGGAAAGGAGCGAGGAAAGGTCACGGGAATCAGAGCAGCCCCATTTCCTGCCCGAGCCCGCGGTGCCGGCTCCGCTGTGCGCCCCGGCGCCGCTGCCCTTTACCTGCGTGCACGGACTCCAGGTTCACCATCCTGCCGGCGGGGGGAAATCCGCGGTGTGCCCAGCCTCCTGCCGTCAGCCCCAGGTTGCCAGGGGCTGCCAGTTTGCCCTCCCTCCTCTGCCACCCGCTGCCTCTCGAAGCGGCCGTGGGTCCGCTGCCGAAGGGACCTAGAGCTCCATTGCCTGTTGCCATGCAGGGCCAGGTGAGCATGCGGAGCGGTGCCACGCCTCGCCCCACCTCCGGCTCCCTCGGGTGCCCTGACACCCAGCAGCTTGGCGTCAGGCCCATGCAAACGCTGCCATTTGCATATTAGTAACTCGGGAATGGATGAGTCCCTGCAGCGCTGCCAGGCTGCGGGGTGGGGTGGGAAGGAGGGCAGGAAGGAAGGCGCTCGCTCCGCTCCGCCCTCGGCCGCTCAGGGCACCCGCAGCACCTGCCCCAAAAGCCCTCCTGTCCCCCCTTTCGGCCCTGCACGCCTCAGAGAGGCCGGGGGGATGCCGTAGGTTCTGGCTTTTATATTCTTCAAATCCTGTGCCGTCTAGTTGTAACTCTGAACTTTCTTGTAGCCTTTCAACCTCTGGTCTCTCCTGTCAGCTAGACATAACAAAGCCTCTCCGAGCTTGTTATTCAAGGACACTTAGATTGATCTAGGCCCAAAAGGTCTAGGGCCTCCAGAGAGGTGGAGAAATGGAAGAAATTACATAATTTAGCTAAAGTTTTAATTGAGGAATTTATGCTGATGTGCAAATGAACCAAACTTATAAAAGTGTGATGAACTCGTGACTTGGGGTCCATCTTGGGGTCCGTCTTGGCAGTGGCCTTTGGCTCCCCAGGGTGTACCTGGGGAAGGTGAAGGCCTTCCAAATAAATATCCACCTTTATTCTTTTATTCCTGTCTAGTCTCTGTTTCCAGGTGGCTAGTCAAGGCATCAGCGGCACCCGGGCTGGGCAGCACCCTGAGGGAAGGTGTTGGAGTGAGGGAACAGCCCTTTTTGGCCACTCTGATAACCCTGGCGAGCCACGGGAACAGCCTGTGGCGTTGGGGCTGTGTTCTCTCAGACTGTGCTGAACCTCAGTGCTGGTGAAACAGCACGAAAATTAAAGTTAAAAGCAGCCAAGAAACCTGTTTTGGCTAGAGATAAAGAGCAGGGTTAGGACTGGCACGTGGAGACCCCACTCTCACGACATGAGCTCTGTAGGGTCCATCTGTGTCCCCTGAGGAGAGGAGAAGAGTGGCAGCCAGCCTCTCCCTCCTCATCCCCGCTGCTTCACGCTGCAGCATTTACCAACTTCCAGGGAAGCCAGGCAAGAAAAAAAAAATCCCCTAACGTTGGCTCGTTCTGCAGAAAGCAGCCAGAGGCCAGAGCCTCAGCCCACGCTCCGTGCTGTGACAGGGACAGAGGCACCCCGACAGCCGCTCCGTGTCCCTGCCGTGTGGCACCCCCGGTGACCCCAGCACCCCTCGGGACACCCGTGTGACAGGGCCGAGCTCCAGCGGCGCTCCAAGCCCTGCTGAAAGCGTTAACGCTCAATTAGTAGCTGCCAGGTACAAGCTATCACACATTCATCTCTCCCTGGGTAATTCACGTTCCAGGGCTCTCGGCTTTCCCACATGCCGCTCTCCCTCCCTGGAAAGACAGGTTTCTCCGAAGGGATGGGTGGGCGGGCAGGATCTCCAGCCTCACCTCCAACCCAGTCCGGAGCGCTGGGGCTGCAGCTGCCCGCGGCATGGTCAGGGAGGACATCCCCGGGAGATGGGGCGAGAGGGTGGATGAGCTCAACGAAACCCTAACGAGGAAAAAGTGGAGGGGAGCTGGGGGTTTCCGGCTCAGACTGACATTTATTTCCAGGGTAGGGGAGATTTTAGCCTCCAGGAAGCAGCGAGGCGACACGGGGTGCTTGGCACGGCAGCTCTCGTGGAGCTCCTGGAGGGGCTGGACTGGTGCCACCGAGCCCTAGCCACTCAGGCCCTGAGCCCTGGGGCGTTCCTGGGCAGCTGCCGCCCTCTTTTCTCGTGTTTTTCTCTGGGTTTTCCCCATCCTGAAGGCTGACGTGATCGGGTGTCTTCACTGCGTCAAACAGGAATTTATGTGCTGGTGGCTCCCAGCCAGCTTGAAAGGCTGGGGGACCACGGGAGCTCTCCTTCCCCCACATCAGAGCACCTTTTGTTCACCGAGCAGGAGTTTCTCTTCTCTCTCCGCTCTCTTCCTGGCGCTTTTCCCGTGCTCTAGAGCCGATCAGGAAGGCGGCTCTGCCGTACGGCATCTCCAGCCGGACAGGAATCCCGGGCATCCTCCGGGCAGGGATGCTGTCCCGGCCACGGGCAGGGCACCAGTGCCCTCTCCTGGCCCCAAACACAGCCGGGGAATGACTTTTTCTGGCTGTTACTTTGTGCTCAAAGGAACAGCGGGGAAAATTGAATATTTAGGTGGTTTTGTCCCCAAAGAGCTGTGGTAGCCAAGCCCATCCTCTGGGTACCCTGAGCTCTGGGGACGTGCAGGAGAGAACACACCCTCCTTATGAAAAATAGGAGATGGATCACAGCATCACCACTTCTTTCTGCTGTGGAAGTGGGATTATCAGGCAGGGCAGGATTGGGTTTACTCTGTTCACTGCTGAAATCACTCCCAGACACCATCAAAGGCGCTGCTCTTTTTTGTCCCCGTGCTCATCCATGACCTGTCCACTCACCTCCTCACTGCAGGCACCGTGTTCCTCCTCCCCTGCTGCCAGCGTTCGTTCCCCTCTTGGAGGGAGATGAGCTCTGCAGACAGCACCTGATTTATGGGATACGGCCTTGGGACGGGCCCTGGAACCACAAACTGCAGGGACACCTTACAAAAACCCCCCACGTTCTCTTCCAGCAGGGCTGGGGACATCCTGCGGTCCTGCAGAGACCGGCTGCACCACGAGCATCCCTGTCCCGACATCCCGACATCCCAAAATCGGCCGGGCACAGCCGCGCTCCGCCAGCACCCACTGCTGGAGGCCGAGGAACTGCACCGGCTCCCGGGCATCCCAGAGCCTCGGAATTACAAAATAAAGCCCACCGAGGCTCGCTGGGATGTGTCCCGGCGCTCCCAGAGCGAGCCCGTGTCCACCCCACCATCCCTGTGCAGGCGGCAGTGGGAATGGGCTGCAATCCCTGGAATCCAACCCCACCCTGCTCACAGCCCACCTGCCCCAGAGCTGGGTTTAACCCCAGTAACAGGCATAAAACCCCACGGTGAGCTGCTGCAGCAGGAGCCGAGACAGCAGAGAACAAACCCCTGCTCCCCCTTCCCCAGAAAAGGGTGAGCTCTTGGTGGGCGAGGCGGAGAAGGGCTGGAAGTGCTCGCCCCATGCCTGCATTCCCCACACTAGAGGGAATCAGAGCTCCACATTTCTCCCTCCAGCAGCCACCGGGAGCTCTGGGCCGGCCCAAAGCGCCGCCCTCATCAGCTGCAGCTGCAAAGGAATTCACCAGGAATGTTCATACTGCACCCAGAGAAGCCTCGTGGGACCACTCGGAGAGAGGAGCAGCCCCCAGCCCCCATAACCTGCTCCTACTGATGGGTTTGTTCACCAGAGCCCCAGCTCAGAGCTCCCACAGCTGCTTGGGGTGAGCCAAGCCTGTCTCCCTGTGGAGGATCCGAAAGGATGGGGTGCTGGAGCTGCAGCACCGCATTGCTGAGTCAAAAATCCCTGGATGTTCTCCCCCAGTCCATGGCTCTTCGCCTGGTGCAGGTTTGAGACTGACCCATAGAGGAACAAACACACACAGAGCATCATGCACAGAGAAACTTCCAGGCCAAGGATGCTTTAAAAATTCAGTTTATTTTACCTTACAAATGATAAATAATTTGTTGGTTTTTTTTTTAAAAAAAAATCATGTCAAGTGTGTTTTACTTCATGTTCCAATATTAAAATACCTTTCCCTTCTCCCCCCACCCCCTTAAGTGATTGATACAAAAATAATTGTGACCGAATTCTTCTCTTTTTTTTCTTTCTCAAAAAATTCCTGTATTTTAGGCAAAAAGGCACATTGTGAAGGCTTTTCACCAGGAGGCACAGGGGTTCCTAAAGACCCCAAGAGCTTCTCTCCTCTCCGTGCTTGTTCTAATTTGAGTGGAAGAGGACACAGGGCCAGGCAGCACTTCCAGTGCTTTTAGTCTGATCCCTCCAGGAATATTCCAGGGCCAAGGACAGCTTCAGTGCCATCCCTGATTAACATGTGGGGGAACCAAGGCACAGCAAAGCAGTACAGTTATTGAAGAGCTTCTTGTGGATAGCTGGCAGAGCAGGACATAAAAGTGGACATGGGTATAGAATCCTGTCCTCTTCAAAACCCACCTGGGATCCTCCTCTCCCCTTGCAACCCCGGGGTTACAGTGGCAGTCACGAGTCTCTGGATGTTTTCTTTCTTAGTGGAAGAGTCACAAGACCAACACAAAAAGTTGGGCCTTTGCTAGTCTAAATAGGGATTAATTAAAGCCCTAATTACCAGCCCTTTAGGGGCACAAGATGCTGGGCTATATCCCCCCGTTGGATTTCTATCCACAGGGGGATATAACAGCCAGTCAGGCACTAGGAAAAGCTACAGGCAGGCTCTTGCTTTGGGTGGGCTTCAAACCTTCCTTGTCCAGGGGGCGTGGTCCCAAAAATCAGCTGTTTCCCTGTCGTTGTGTCACCAGGAGGTGGCGAAGGCAGCAAAGGGGGCTCTTTGTGGCAGAGATGTTTGGCAACCCATGTCAGCAAGATCTTTTCTCTGCCTGCCCAGCTCGAGGCTGGGAGCTGCCCCTTGGAGCTCCAGAGCAGGGCAGCACACCCCTTTCCCCGTGCTTCACCCCAAAACCTGCATCTCCTGCTCCAGGGGAGCCGGAGCATCACCACCCAGCGAGCTGAGCCTGCTCGTCACAGCACGGGGCAGCATCAGGTGGGGAGGGAGTCACAGGAGGCCACAAGGAAAGGCACACACAGAGCACAAGGCACCACTGTGAACAGCATTCCTTCCTCGGAGCAGCCAGCTCCGTGCTGGGGCAGACGAGCTGCCCCCCGGAGAGAGTCTGGCCCGGCTCTAAGTTTCCTCATCCCAGAGGCAGAGCTGCTTTTGAGGCACGTAGTAGTCGAAGGTGTAGCCCTTCTGGCAGCTGCGGATGCCGCACTTGTAGGAGGACACCTTGCCCCCGGCGTCGCGGCTCTTGCAGTACTTGAGCATGCAGGGGTACCACTCGATGCTCAGCGAGTAGCTGCAGATGCAGGGCTTCCAGCGGTCCGGGCACAGCCGGCAGCGCTGCAGCTCCGGCAGGTCCGAGCCCTGCGGCAGCACCTCGAACATGGAGCCGTCCACCCCTGCGGGAGCAAGCACAGACACTGCTCAGGGTGGAAGAAAGCTGAAGGAGAGAGCCACCAAAGCCGTCCCCCCACACAGCCCCCTGGCTGAGGAGGAGGAGGAAAATGTTTTCAGGAGCTGTTGGGACTTAAATCTGAATGGGAGCCACGGGAGAACAAAAGACCCCAAGGAAAGCAAGGTCCGGCAGGTCCGAGCCCTGCGGCAGCACCTCGAACATGGAGCCGTCCACCCCTGCGGGAGGAAGCACAGACGTTGCTCAGGACAGAGGGAAGCCAAAGGACAGAGCCACCAAAGCCATCCCCACACAGTCCCCAGGCTGAGGAGGAGGCTGGGCAGAGCATTTCCAGTGGCTGTTGGGACTTAAATCTGAATGGGAGCCACGGGAGAACAAAAGACCCCAAGGAAAGCAAGGTCCGGCAGGTCAGAGCTCTGTGGCAGCACCTGGAACACACATCCCTCAGGGTGCTGCCATGAGGCAAAGCCAGAGGAGACAGCCACCAAAGCCAGCACTGGTCTCTCTGCACAGGAGGAGGTTGGACAGAGCATTTCCAAGGTTTTAAATCTGAATAGGAACCACAGGTGAACAAAAGACCCCGGTGAAAGTAAGCCAGGAGACACAAAACCAACGTGTTTCCTCTGGGTGGTGGAGCAGGTGAAGGGTTACCTTTAAAATGCCAAATTAGGTTGACCTTGCGAGCACCAGCAGGAGGACTGAGATCTGCTAACACACAGGCTGCTGCAGGGTGACACTCGTGCCTCAGGGCCAAAACAATCCGTGCTGATCCCCAGAAACCTGGCAGGAGCCATGACAGCACCGTGCCAGCTCCTGACAGGAGCAGCTCCAGCGAAACCCAGGGGAACTCACCTTTCTCCAGCCAGAACTTGACGTCTTCCTCCCGGGTGTAAATGGCCTCCTTGGCCTCCGCGCAGACGTTGTGGATGTGGGAGCTCAGCTGGGCTCCCTTGCTGAAGTTCACAGCCACGTCCATGCTGAGGTGCTCCCAGCCTCGCACCTCCTCCGCCTGCCGCACTGTCCGCGGGTTTTTCTGCAGGGGAAACCATCAGAGCTTCAATCCTGGGTGCATCTTACTCCTCACAGCACACTGTGAGGTGGTGCTAGCATCAGATGTGGGAACGGATGTGCACCCGATCCTGCCTGGGTGAGAGGCACTTTAAAAACCTGTCGATGCTGCAACCACGATGTTTTACCGTTGCTTGTGGTGGTTTCTCCATGTTTTCTCCTGATAGATGGTCCCAGATCAGTACTGGCTTCACTGGGGTACAAATTTCCATGGCCACTCACCCACCCCTGACACAAATTAGGCTCAACTAAATCCTGACACAAACGAGGCTCAACTAAACCTCGAGTGCCTTACTAGAACAGGATCAACGCCACCGATGAACTCAGTTTAATACCAAATCCCTCAAGCAGAAGGGGTGGTCAGAGGTGGGTCTAAGAGCTGAGCAGCCAGGCAACTGCCTGGGAGGGGCATCCAGGCAGGATAACTCTGAGAATTCCTGGCTGGATGGGAGGATGGAGCCCCGTACCTGCCGCAGCTTCGCCATGGACTCGCTGGGGATGATCTCGTTGCGGTGGAGCCGGGTCACAAAGCAGAGGGCCTGGAACTGGCTCTGGCCCCTCTCCAGTTCCCCGAGGATTAAGGCACGGAAAATCTTCACCTCCTGACAGAGAGAGGAATAACAAGAGTGAGAGCTGCAAATCTTTGCTGTCAGGGAGGTGAACTGAGAGGTCGGGGTCACAGAGGAAGGCTCCAGCCCAAAAACAAAGCCAAAGGTCTCATATTTGTGCTACTTGAGCACAGGGGTGTGGTCCCAGCTCCAATCCCACCCCAAAGCCTGCAGCAGAATCCCTGGTGTCCGTAGAGAACAGAAGGGTTTTCACAACCCCACTGTGGCACGGACAAATTGCTGCCAGGTCACATCCCACAGCTGAGGGTTTCTGGGCTTCCCAAGAAGGGAAGCAAACTCCAAGGAGCCTCGTTTGGTTTTGTTGAGCAAATATCACATAGCCATTATCTTCATGCCTTACTGAGTAAGCAGCCCCCAAATTTCCTGTACTGCCTTCCCTCCCTTGCTTCTTGACAAGTGGAAACCTGGAGAAAAAGTTACTCATCCCTGAACCCAGCAGCGAGTGGAACAGAAATGAAAACGAAAATCAAGTTGTTAAAGGCAGGAGGAGCCGTTATGATCAGCTGCAGCTGATTTCCTGTTCTGTCCAGGTCACTAATTCATTAATTTTGCCATTTTACATGACATGGACTGCAGTCCTTTCCAGAAACAGCTTGGAAATCACTCATAGTTACTTCACATGGAGTCACAGAATTCTTTGGTCAACAGCAGAGCCTCCCCGTGTCCTGCTCTGGCACCAAACCCTGATTTCTCTGCAGGGATCAATTCCTCTGGCTCTGGCTGCAGGGGCATTGGTGCCCTCCATGGGAATCTGCCACCCCTTGGTGCCAGCCCATCCCACTCCAAGGGCTAAGCAGGACTGGAACAGGGAGAGCAATCCGTGCCTTTGGCAGCTCCTGCAGCCATCCCTCTCCTCAGAGAGCTGCACAGATACTGGTGGCTGGAGAGCAGCAGGCAGAGCTGTGCCAGCTGCTCGGATCCCCCTCCTCCTGAGCTGTTCCTGCCCGATGGCTCATTAGCTTGGCTTCTCCCAGCCTCTCTCTGCCCCAGAAGGGAGCATTTCTCTTTTCCAGCTGAGCTTTCCTGCTCACAGAGCCCACTCTTTACTCCCTGCCTTTTCTCCATGCCCAGGAGAGCAATGGGAATGCCATTCAGTGCACATCTGGGCAGCTGCAAGGACAGCATTTCCACCCCCAGGATTGCAGAAATCATCTTGCTGGTGCAATTGCTGACTGCACAACGAAGAGCAGGGCACGGAGGAGGCTTGAGAAGAAAGAGATACCAAAAATTCCTGTGAAATTGCTACGGAATCATTACGTTTTTTCGAGAGATTTAATGGGGAGATGTCCCACTGAGACACTGGAACAACCCACATTCCCCATCCACATTTAGTCCAGCTGCCTTCCAGCTTCCAGCTGGGAGCTCCCACAGCGTGCAGGGCCCGTGGATGAGCGGACTAAAACCAGGAGCTGACTGTGGCATATTCCTCAGCCACGGATTTAATTCTAATTCCCTTTGAACAGTCTGGGAAAAGCAAGCAGGGATAGCCACGTTTTGCATTCAGGCCGAAAAGCTCCGCAGGCAGGAGATTAAAAACAGCGCAGCACTTCCCAGGTTGGAGGCAATTTTTGTAAAATGAGAACGTGCTGAGCAGCTGATTAATCCTCCTGATCCGTCTATTTAAGAATTAGCCTTCAGCCAGCCGACTCTTTCCTCCTCAGGGCTGATGCAGACGAGGAATTCACAATTCCCTCTGCCCAAACTCCAGGTGCCAGGGATTCCCAGAGCATTTGTTGACACCAAGGGAGATGCACTGGGACAAGCGGGAATGGGCTGGGTTGCCAGCATTGAAACAGCCAAAAAACAGCTTAAAAAAAAAGCTGTTTTTCCAAGGATCTGGCTCCTGTGGCACGAGTTGTTCTGAGGGGAGAAATCCCACCTTTACCCGGCTCTGAGCAAAGCCAAAGTGGACCTTGCAGTGACCACTCTGCCCTGAGCAAAATCAGCCCCTTCTTTTCCCTGCTCTGTCCCAAATCCTTGCTTGGCTTTGGCACAGCTCTTCCTGCAGCCTCAGGTGGAGCAAAACCAAACCGTGCTGCTTAAAAACGATGCCACAGAGGCAGAGAGCCACCAAAGCCTTTCCCCCTCGGAGAGCACCTTCCCCTCCCCAGCCTCCTCACCTCTTCCCGGCAGGAAAAGCAGTGAAGCAGAGCCAAGGTGGGTACCCAGCCAAGGCAGCAAACAGCACCTTTAGCTCTGGGATCCTGCAGAATTTCCCAGCAGGGAACAAGTCCCAGCAGAGCGGAGCAGAGCGGGGACTCTCCGGATGAACTCGGGGCGGGGGCGTGGGGAATCCTCGGCCCTGAGCGGGCACAGCGACGGCTGTGCTCGGGTTTGGGTGACAAACACTCCAGGGAACAACCAGCCCTGCAGCAAGGCCACGGCAGCTCCTCAAGGCAGCAGGGAAATCGGTGCTCCCGGCTCCCAAAATCCCAGGGTGGCCCGTCCCTGCCAAAGGCACTTCCAAGGAGGAGCAGGGAAATCATCCAAGTCCTTCCCTCCTCAGCCAGTCCTCAGCCAGGGGCTGTGATCTGGGGGGTGAGAGCAGCTCAGCCCCCCTGCCTGGGGTTTATTCCAGCCGGGATTTACAAGCCTGTGTGGTCCAGCTCCCAGCCCAGCAACGCAAACCAGTTCCCAGGGAAATAAATCATTTCAGTGCCTTCCTCCTTGCAACCCGTTCAGCTTTCCTGCCAAACTTCTCTCCCTCAAGGACATCGGCGCTGCTGTGGGGACCCACTTTTAGTCTCTGCGGTGGCCCAGGCGGAGGGGATGTGCTGCTGGGGACACGGGGTGACACCAGCACTGCTGGGCTCAGCTCTGCACGCTGTCAGCAGCCTTTGCCCCAGGGAACAGGCACAGCCGGCCAGAATTCCATGAGTTTGCACAGCACGGGGAACTTGGTGTTGCATCCACACAGGGGGTCCAGCCAGCTGAGCTACCCTGAATGCGTGGGGATTATGGTTTTTTAACCCCTTCTCTCTCTGGAAATGGCTGGAATGAAGAGGTTTTGTGTCTATTATAAAGTATGTATAAAGGCAAATCAAGCGTGTGCTGGGAGAGGGGGAATAAAAGCACATTTTGAGGGCAATTAAATAAGATTCTACAGTCTGAGTTAACAAACACCAGGGTGTTTTCTGAGCCCTCCCAAAGGGTCCTGAATGTCCCTCTTCTTCTGCTTTCGGTATCTGTTCAGAGAAGAATTTACTTTCCAAATCACACAGATAACTCTGTGGTCAGATGCTCTCCTGTGTCACCTGGTGATTTGTCACCTAACCCGTGGCCCCCCTGACACAAGGAAATTCTGACACCACCACCCCAAACATCACAGAGCAGCTTTATCAACAAGAACTCTGAAAGACTGGCGGTGTGAGGGTTAAAACACTCCCTCGTGTTTCCAACCTCAACATTTCCAGCACTCAAAAGGGAAAAGAAACTTTTCTGTATCTTTGTGCTGACCCTGAAATAAACCCACCCACTCCGTTCTGGGTGTTTAACAGCTGGCACCATCTCTCCTCTCAAACCAGACACAACATTCAGGGTTGCTGACCCCCTCATTATGTTTTTTTTGCAATACATTTTGTGCCTGACCACAGAAAAAGAAGTGTTCTCGCTCTCCTCTTCCAAACTGCAAGAAAAGAAAGGGTCACTCCTGCTCTGCCCAGAAAACACCGAGTCCCAGTTTGAACTCGCACTGACCAGTTTGTGCTGCTCTAAATAAGAAAAATAACCTGGTGTGCTCTGAGGACACAGCTCCTCCAGGTTCAGCTCTGGAGGGCAGGCAGGGCTGGAAGAGCCATGAAAATCCCAGCCCTGTGGAAGCCCCAGGCACTGCTCAAGTCCCACCAGTGTCAGAGCAGAGCAATGAACAATGATCTCATTTAGCTCCTTTCTTCTCCAGCCCCTGGTCTGGCAACCACAAATTGCCAGCGGAGGAAAAAAAAAAAAAAAGCAAATAAACCCCTGACTTTGGATGAACCCCCTGAAGTTTAAGCCAGAGGAGTGGAAAAATCGTTTGTGGAAAAACCCCAGCATCCTGGCCACAGCATGACCACGCCATCAGGCTCCAGGGCAGCAGATCAACAACCCCAGCTGCTTTTGGGAACGCTCAGAACCCCACGAGCCCCAGTGCAGGGGAGAAGTTGTGTAATTTCGGCAAGAGGAGCACCAGGGCAGAACAGGGAACTGTCTGGGTGCAGCTGCAGCAGGTCAGAGGGGGAAGCCCGGCCGGGCTGCTGCCTGCTCACACATTACTCACCACACCGCAAAGCCAGCTCCTCGCTCCTTTATGTTTTCCTGGCTTTTCCCGGTTATTTTCCAGCAAAGCCACGGAGCAGGGAGAGCCAGGCCCCAGCTGCTCTAAAACTGAGGATTAGGAATGCACTTCTGCAAGTCGGATGCTTGCAGAGCCCTCCAGGGACCATCGCTTCCAGCAGGGGCCGAGCAGCTCAGGATTTAACCTGCGGGCTCCAGATACCTCCAGAGAACCCCAACCCAGAAGAAACTCAGCTCTAATGAGGATGGGAGGGAGAGAAAAACTAACACACACTCGGTCGGGTTTGTGGGTGAGCTCTGAGCTCTCAAGAAGAGCTGAAGCAAGTGAAAAATGCTGAGAAAAATCAGCAGCTCAGCACAGCAGCAGTCCCCAGGTCACACCCCAGGTTCCCAAAGGACCTACCTAGAGGATCTGTCCTGAGTTTGGATCTCCCTTGCCTGGGAATGTTTGCAATCCGCAGGCTTCAGAGCCCTTCCTCCCTCCCTTCACTTCCCTGCTGTGCCATGGCTTGCAATTATTGAAAATCTTCTCTAACAGGAGTCACAGGGCTGCTTCCCTGCACGTGTGCTGCAGTATTTGGAGCATGCCACCGCTTCCAAAACCACCATGGCTTCTGCTGGCACCTCAGAGAGGAAAAGGAACATCCAAAAGGAGACTGAGACTGAAAGGGGAAGAGGCACCAGAACAGTTCCTGGCAAAAGGTTCCAAGGTTCACAGCGGCCTGGGACACAACACCTTCCTATTTCCTGGGTCTGGGCTTCCTCCTGCTGCAAAGCAAAGTCCACCTGAGCAAACAGGTGGGATGGGGGGCTGGAATGAGATAACACAGCCGTGCCACCCCGGGCAAACTGCTCTTCCCTGGGCAGTGGAAGCTCCCTGCATCCAGCCAGGCTCGGCATCTCCATGCCCATGAGGCAGGTGGGATTCGGGGCTCAGCAGCATCACCTCCCTGCATGCCGGGCTGGGAGCAGAGGGTGCTGTACAGCAGGGCTCTTGTCAGCCCCGCTGACAGCTGTCAGTCAAACACGTCCCACAGCACGGACCAGCCCCCAAGGACAGCAGGAGCCCACCTGGGGAATTAACTGTACCCCGTGGCACCACGGAGAGAGACATCTCAGGGCTACAGCAGAGCGTGGACACCCCCACACCGGAGCCAGGAACCCGAGATCTCCCCAGCCCAGCCTCTCCTGCCCTGACCCCGCTCCGTGCCCGGCTGTGCTGAGCCTGCCACGCAAAACTGGGCAGAATTGTGCAAAACTGCTGCTCACAACTCGGCAAGGAGCATCGGAGCTGCTGGGCTCAGCTGGGAAACTGCTCCCGTCCCCACCTGGGATCTTTCACCAGCTATTTCCAGCGTGCAGGCAGCCCCGGTCACAGGAGTGACACGGGTGGGGACGGCAAGCCTGGTTAACTGTCCTGGAGCTGTGCGGGAGAGCCCAAACAAAGCCCCCGACGGTGCGAGAGCGCGGATGGACTTTTCCCTGTGCATTTCGAGGGAATTCCACGCCTCTGAAACAGTTCTGGCTCCGGGAGCCCCAGACAAGATTTTCCAGGTTCCGAGTTGGGATGGACTCGGATCTGGAAGGAGGACGGGAAGGATCGCCGTCCGCAGCGCTCACCTCACCAAAAGCACTCACAGAGTCCACAAAAAGCCCTGATCCGACCTTCCCGCGAGGTGCCAGGGGCCACCTCTCCCATCCCGCAGCCTTCGCCCTCCTCCAGCCCCGCCGGGACTCCCCGCGGCACCCGGGGATGCTCTCCCCGTTCCGTTCTCATCCGAAACCCCCGGGGATGCTCTCCCCGTTCCGTTCTCATCCGAAACCCCCGGGGATGCTCTCCCCGTTCCGTTCTCATCCGAAACCCCCAGGGATGCTCTCCCCGCTCTGTCCCGGACTGAACTCCCCGGGAGAATGCTCTCCTCACTCGGTC